>JALMQS010000161.1:1349757-1569631 GCA_024734495.1 Forficula auricularia | reverse complement strand
TGAGTAAATGCAGAACATGCTTGTAGAGAGGATTGTATATTATATATGGGGACAGGAGGAGGTTTCAGTGGTCTCTTTTCAATTTTCAATTGGTATGGACATCTCATTGAAGGAATTTGATTCTCATGTTCGCTCATGTCACACAGATTCAATGTTCCCAGTTCAAAAATTCTTTGATTTTATTCTCGTGCGTTCGTTTCCATCCGAAAATCGAAACTGGCTGTTGTTTATTGGCACATCGGTCGGAGCTGCTGCTTTGGACGGCATGCCAATCTTTCGCCACCCCAGCGTGGTTAATGCCTGATGAATGTTCCGCACTAATGGGGGGCAGGGTGTTCTATGGGCAGAAAGTGGGTGGCTGATTGCGTCACTTGTCACCCGCTTGAAATGCGATACGCCCTCCATTAGAATGCGCCCCTGCACCCTCCCCCACTCACCCCTGCTCCTAAAAAAGCCTCCCAAAAGCTCGGGCTGATGGGCAACGACAGTCGTCAAATTGGCCGGCGAGTAATTCGAGTCCTACGATGATGGCTCACTTCTAGAGATGATCGCCAACGACAATTGAAATAACATTCAAGGAAATTGGAAAGAAAAAGTTTTCACTTTTTCAAAACTAGGTACGAACTTTGTAAATTGTGATATAGCAATTTTTTACCTGCTAACGATTTCAGCTAGGAAGTGAAACTTAAAATAAAGCTGCATCTTTATTGTATGTTTACGATCTCTCACAATGTTGATATGACAATTTTTTAATCTGCAAGGGATTTAAGCTCAAAGGTTGAAACGTAAAATAAAGCTGAATCTTTATTGTAAGTAGGTGTACGATCCCTGCAAATGTTGATATGGTAATTTTTTATCTGCTAGGGATTTAAGCTCAGAAATTGCAAACTTAAAATAAAGCTGCATCTTTGTTGTAAGTAGGTGTACGATCTCTGCAAATGTTGATATGGCAATTTTTTATCTGCAACCGATTTAAGCTCAGAAGTTGAAACTTAGTATAAAGCTGAGCTTTATTGCAACTAGGTCTGGAAATTTTGATATAGCAATTTTTTACCTGCCAGTGATTTAAGATAGGAAGTTGAAACTTAAGATAAATCTCAGTGCGAGGGGTGAATCGCGATTGGAATTAGGTGTACACGTCTTTGGAATTATTGTGGAATTCTTTTGGAAACCCTTCATCTATTGTCTTCTACTTTGAAATGAAACTGGAAGAGGAAGTAGGTGTACACACTATTTATTAGGTCGCGCTTCACCCCTCGGCTGAGTGTAACAGAAAAAATATTTAATATGAATAGATAATAATTTTTTTTCATGGAAATTTATTGTCGATTGACTAATAAATATGTCGACAGACTAACATTGGCATAAGCTGACGTTTAAGTAATTATAGATTGATCAAAACAAATCAATACCCTTTATTGAAAACTGTCTATGTCTATTTGAATGTGCTTTCTCAGGTGTACAAGTGTGCTCATTTGAATGGAAATTAGTTTGTCAGTTCACCTTCAAAAAAATAAAAACTTTTCAACGCTTTAATTTTTCATTTCCAACATTTCGATATTTTATTAGTACCTACATCTCCCTAGATGTTTTTGAATTTTACATTGTTTTACTATCTTTTGAAGTGAAATCATTAAAAAAGTAAAAAATAGTAAAATCAGGTTAGAGCATTGAATATGATAAAAAAAACTATCACAAGAAACATTTTTTAAGCTAAAGATCAGCGTTTCTCAACATTTTTTGGCCCAGTGAATCTGTAAAATTTGTGAAAAAATTTTGTGGACCGGTGTTTTTTTTATTAAAAAAATTTCATTAGATATTAAAGAACTACTACATAAGTTAATTAATGTTACATTTTTATTATCACTTATTTCACAATAAGTAATTATTGTAATTATTATACATATCTTTGAAGAAAATCACAGAATAATTTTTAACACCGGTGAAAATTCTCGAAGAAACGCTGATTAAGATCAATAATTAGGCCATCTTCAGGGGGAATAAGTCCGCTGATTTTGGGGGGTTTTTTTATTTTTTTTTCAATTTTTCTTCAAAATATTCATAAACAGACACAAAGAAAAAAACCCGACTGACTGATATTTCTAAACACGAATATGAAGAAAAAAATTAAATTTTTTAGATGAATTCAAGATTTACTTGTCGAGGGTACTGACTAGGTAATTCGAATATATGAACAGGCGGAGTTTATTAAACGTTTTTTTTTCTAATATTGACAGAAAATATTTCCTTCTTCCAACACAACAGAGGCCCAACAGGTCCAATGACGAAATCTTCAAAGGATTAATCAAATACAAATAGTAATGAATCAGGATTTCTTTGTAGGGATTTTCTTAGAAAGAATTGCCGCCAAATCTTTTGTTTAAATACTTTTTTGTAAAGTCATTCGAAAGATGACTTTCAAATAACACCCAACACCATCAACACACCACCTTCCGTTTCTCATCATAATTAAATTATCTTATTTATTTAACAACACAATGATTTTTTTCTTTCTTTTTTTTTATAAATTATTTTTAATCGAATTAAAAGAAGAATTGAAAAGAAATCGAGTCCTTATTATTCAGTAAATTGTTATTATAAGTATTATTAATTTTCATAATTACATTAAAGGTATCTAGTAATCTAACTATTTAAACATTTCTTTCTTTATTCATAAAATTTTAAAACCCACCATAATATTTCATGAAAAACAAAATTTATTAAAATTATGAAATTTAAATTATTATTTTAAAACCCACTGTGTAGACTTTACAGTTTTTATTTATTGTATTTTTTTATTTAGGATTTTATGTATTTTTACTTTACCATACAAGGTATGGTCAAGTATTGTAATCGTGTATGAAAAAAGTGTTTTTTTCCTTCTTTTTTTCGAAATATCTCAAAAACGGTAGGAAGTATTTTGATTAAAAAAATTGAGGAAAACCATGGCATTTCGATCTACAAAAGCTCTAATAAGTGAACATCGAAAAAATTATATTTTTCGAGTTAATAATTGTTTTGTCAAAATGTCTGTCTGTTAGTTAGTCTGTGCGTTATCAAATTTTTGTGGACGAGCTAGCTCAAAAACTAGTGGGAATATCAAAACCAAATTTCACACATAGTTTTGGTGAATTGAGATTAAGAGCTGATTAGATTTTGGTGAATATCGACCCAAAATTAAGGGGTGGAGGGGGAGGGGGGTTAAAAATTAAAAATCCAGACCATTTGAGCAAACTAACCAAATTTTGTATACATAATCAGAGAATCCGCAGAAATCTAAAAATGCAAAAACTAACCGCCCAAAATGGGGAGGGGGGGGGTTAAAAATTAAAAATCCAGGCCATTTGAGCAAACTCAACCAAATTTTTTATACATAATCAGTGGACCCCCAGAAATCTAAAAATGCAAATACTAACCGCCCAAAATGGGGGAGGGTGTAGGGTTAAAAATTAAAAATCCAGGCCATTTGAGCAAACTCAACGAAATTTTGTATACATAATCAGTGGGACCTCAGAAATCTAAAAATGCAAAAACTAACCGCCCAAAATGTGAGGGAGGGAGGGGGGGTATAGGGTCAAAAATTGAAAATCTAGGCCCTTGTACCAAACTCAACCAAATTTTGTACACATAATCAGTGGGACCCCAGGAGTCTAAAAAATGAAAAAACTGACCCCTCCCTTTCATGATTATAAATAATTTCATTAAATATTAAATATAAGTGAGGGGCCAGGTTGTATGGTAAAGTATGGCCACATCAAAACACGTCAGCTTATTATTTTATGTATTCAAAAGAAATGTTTAAATTTTGAGCTCCTGGCAATGCAACCCCATAACAGTATGATCAATTCGAATGCATACCCTATAGTTCACAGGCGCCGCCGAGTCTCAAGTTTTAAATGGTGAAAATTTTGAAAAAGAAACAACTTTACAAGTAAGTCTTTAGGAAAAGTCGTTCCCTAAATCTCAAGAATATTATTTTTCAAATTACTAAAATGTTTAAAATAGGTAGCATTTAATTTTTAAAATAAATATTTTGGAGAGTTTTTTAATGGGAATTAAGGACAAGTTTTTTGTGTGATTTTTTTATTTTTCACAAACGTTTCATCGACTTTGCCGACTTCTTCTGGGTTTCAAATAGTTACATGACACATTCGCCTAAAATACATTATTTTTCTTTATCTCCGTTACCACTGACCATTAGAAATTCAAAAAAATTGACACATCCACGTAAACAATAATCAAATAAACAGTTTTAGAAACAATACAAACAGAATCAGACAATACAGTTTTACTTATCCATTTTCATACATGGAAATATCAAATTTAAAATAAGCGACTTAATAAACTAAAGAAAACACAAAAGAGCTAGTGAATCCGAGATGATAGACATGGATTTTATTATTATGTGAAAAGATTTGATTTCACCTGGGTCGCTTCGAGCTTGGGTAGCATTTTTTTTTTTTTTTTTAATGCAATCGAATGCAAGAAGGGGTGCACCAGTAAAGATGTAGCCCCTATGGATCTCGAAAGACCCTTGCATTACCGAAGAGAAGGGAAAGTTGTTTAAGTGAGAGGGTGTAGACGTAGGTGTCTATGCACCCTGGTTTTGAAGGTTTGAAGATCATAGGTGCTGGGAAAGATAGAGGCTGGGAGAGAGTTCCAGTTCCTTGAAGTCATGGGGATATATGAATTCGCGAATCATTTTGGCACTCGGGTTTAATTCCCGAGGGAGTGAAATAAATCATTCAGATATAGAATAAAAATCATCCCTAACACATGGGATTCAGTAGTTGACAATCTCTTGTGTATTCTTTAGAAGTTTTCACTCTACTATTATTGGTAAATTGAACTACCCTATTAGTTCACTTATTCCAGAAGATGTTTTCTAGACACTGGGAGATCTTCTAGACATCTTAAAGACAATAAGAGCTGAATAAGACATCTTCTAGGGCGAGTGTGCTATCTGGGCTATTATTAGAGACCGTAAAAACTGCGAAAATATGCAGTTAAAAATGCTGAAATGTGCAAGTAATATGCAGTAGGTATACGTTGAAATATGCAAAAATATAGGAGTAAAAGATAGCCAAATAAATTTTTTATGCACTAAAAAATTTAAATCTAAGACAAAAAGACTTTATATTTGAAGAAATGGTATGAAAATAATAAAATAATAAAGTAAGCTACAGACCCAAGTGTCAAATATGTGCATTTATTTCGTAAAAACTTGGATCTCAATAATAAGAAAAATAAGGGGATTGTTGTTTTTTAACTATGTTTACATCCTGTATAGATCCTTTGTAATCCGTCCAACATTACACTCTTGTCGTTGAGGCCTATTTTTGATTTCTTCGAATTTAAATTAGTGTTTTATTTATTCTTTTTTTCATTATTTCTCCGAAAAGTTAATTTTAAAACATATGTATTTGACGTGAAATACGCAATTTTATGCAATATTACTCAAATGTGCAAAAATATGCAGTATAAATTTAACCCACAGTATCCTAGATGCATGATTCGGATAGATAATTGATCTCCTGGGTCATATGTGGCGGCAAACAAAATATGCAATTGCATAGGAATCCGGTCTCTAATTATTATATATATAAATTTAATCTATCATTGATGAAATGAAGAGAGTGGATTTGTTGTTTTAAATTTGGTTAACTGATACGTAATCTGTGTTTAAAACTAGACTACTAATTAGACTGTCTGTTGAATTCCATTTCGTAATTTCTGTTAAGTATTTTTCTATCCTTGTCTTTTTTCCATTCTACTGAATATCTGTCATTTGGCTGCCTCAAAACCGGAAAGAAAAACAAATTCCCAAAGTTCTCATGGTGGAACCGCTGCGTCGCGTCGGCCGTCAAGCCAAACCAAACCAGGTGTCGACAATAAAGAAGAATTTGCTTCGTTAACGAGAGGTTAGTGTTCAATATTTGTTGGCGGCTTTCTGTGATAATATTTAAGTGACAAATTTACTTAGCGCATCAATAAAGACGCCTTGTATGCAGTAATCGTCTTGTTAAGCCCTCGCCGCTTGACAAATATTGACAACTGTTCTTCTCGGAAGATATGACTTCAAAAAGAATTAAATTTGCCAGTGGGGGAGGGCAAAGCTGGGATGGGGGGCATCTTAACCATTGCAAGTTATCAGGCAACCACCCTAAAAGGGGTGCATGTTTAAACATGGCCGCTGTAAGGTAAACAACGGCTTAAAGGCGACTTGGGCCGGCTAAGCAAACAGAATTACATCAGGACCAAGTGTTGCCATTCATTGTAATTTACAGTTTCCGATGTTAAGTGGGCGTTTGGGTGGTGGAAAACGGGCGGGGTTGTAAATGTAACGTAAGGACACTCGGGGGTGTGTTTGACTATTTGGTTAATTAAAGATTTCAATTAGAAACGGCTCTTGGGAACAGAGAAAGTGAGATAAAGAGCGAGAGAGCATCTCTTAACAGAATTGTGTTATTATTAATTAAATTAAAAAAAAAAAAAAAAATAGGAAGAAAAAAAGATACGAAGTAATTCTTTTGGACGATTTAGATAAGCGGAATGTTTTAATAGTTCTCTTAATTAAATTCGTTTTTTTCGTATTTGTATGTGTGTCTGTGTTTTTTTTTAACGCGAACGTGATTTTCTATTCAGGATCGAAGTCAATCGAAGTGAATGAACTGAAATCCTAGAGTGATGGGATGAGAATTTGGTTAATTAAAGAGCTACGCACTTTATGGTGACAAGCATGAAATCCTCTCTAAAGTCGACTAAATGAAAGTTCAATCTTTTTTTTATAGGCGGATTTTTGATAATATCGGTATAATTAATTATGTTATATTAAAACGTTCAAAATGTTGTAATAAGGCATTAGCATAAAAAGCGACAATAAAATCAATTTTAGAATTCATTAAACTTTCCAAAATAATAATTTGAAAGGAGAAAAGTGCGTGTTTGTAAATATTTATATGTGTAAAATCGTTAATCTTGCAGATTAATTGTTGTAGCGGTATTTATGTGTATTTTTATAATTGTATTTGTATTGTAATTTGTACTGTATTTTATTATGTTTTGTATTGTACTGTATTTTGTATTTTAAATGTATTGTACTGTATTTGTATTTTACTTTTTATGTTATCAATTCAAATTTAATTGTAAAAATCTGTATCTGATGGCAAAAAGGCCATGGATTGATGAATAAAAAAATAAGCTGGCGTGTTCTGATGTGGCCATTCACTTGACTTCACCATACAACCTGGTCCCTCACTTTATTTAATAAAATTATTTATAATCATCTAGGGCAGGGGGATTAGTTTTTAAATTTTTAGACTTCTGGGGTTCCACTGATTATGTATACAAAATTTGGTTGAGTTTGATAAATGGCCAAGATTTTCATTTATTGGCCCTAAACACCTTGGGCGGTTAGTTTTTGCATTTTTAGACTTCTGGGATCCCACTGATTATGTATACAAAATTTTTTGAGTTTGCTCAAATGGCCTAGATTTTTAATTTTTAACCCCCTCTACCCCCCTTAATTTTGGGTCGATATGCACCAAAATCTAATCAGCTCTTAATCTCAATGGACCAAATCTACATTTGAAATTTGGTTTCGATATTCACTCTAGTTTTTGAGCTAGCTCGTCTACAAAAATTTGGTAACGCACAGCCTAACTAACTAACAGACATTTTGACAAAACAATTATTATCTCGAAAAATATAATTTTTTCGATGTTTACTTATTGAAACTTTTTTGTAGAGTAAAATGCCATGGTTTAGCTCAATTTTTTTAATCAAAATAGTTTCAGCCGTTTTTGAGATATTTCGAAAAAAAGATGGGAAAAACACTTTTTTCATGCACTATTACAATATTTGACCATACCCTGTATGGTAAATTAAAAAGAGCATTAGAATTGGTTTTATTTATTAATTTTTAACTAAGGAGAAACTCTGTATTTTATTCCAAAAAATGTTAGTAATTTGGCAATTTTTTGTCAGCAAATCTTTTGAGCTAGAAAATTGAAGCTTAGTGTAGAGGTGCATTTTATTAATAGAAGCATTTGTACCAAATTTTATTCTTATTAGTCGATAGCTTCATGGTTTTATGCCAAATTAATCGATTTCAATCTTAATAATTACTAACCCTTCTATTTAAAACACATATCGCGAAACGCCCAAGCCAAACCACTGGACTTAGAAACATGAAATTCGAGGAGTATATTTCATCGATGATATTTTCAACAAATAAGAAAGTATTTTTAAAAAAATCTCTACCTCTAAGGTGAACAGGGATGGAATAGTTTTTGCAAGTTCCTCAATATGTGAGATATCTCGTATAAAAATTACCAGTACAAATGTTTAAAAATCCAAATAAGGTTATTCCCATAATCAACCCATAAAGGTGCAAAGGGGTGATTAATAGAAATAAGTTTGTCTATCTGGGATGTTTTAGATATAGTTTTATAATCCGCCAACATGAAAATAAAATCCGCACTCTCGAATATTTTGATAAAATCATACGGGCTTATGTTTTTTTTTTAATTAATATTTTAAATTGAAATGGTTATTTCATTAAAATTAATCATAATTTGCGGGAAATATAATTCCGCACTCTTTTGCGGTTAAATCAGACACAATTCCAAACCATCTAGTTTATCCTTATAACTTTATTTAGACCCTGGATATATTATATAAGTATCTTACTAGTACCTCACGCAAAAAGAGGGTTAAGTAGTTGCCTGCTTTTCACGGTGGGAGTTGATTTTTTCAACCCTGGACGGCCATATAATACACCTGTGAATAATACTAGACATTTTTAATTAATTTTCCAATTTACTTGAAAGCGATTTCAGATCAATTTTAAAATTTAATAAAATGATTTATAAATAGAGTGTTTGAATTAATGAAATTTTTTTGAATCAAATAAATTTTCTCGGCAATAGATTTAGAAACTTGCTATTGACAGAAATTAAATCCGAAATGATATTTTGAATGAGCTTTTGAGCCAGTTCGAGATTATCATCTCTAATGTAATTTTATATTTTCGAATCAAAGAACACAAGAATTGGTTGGAAGATTAAAGGGGTGGTCGGAGGAGCAAACCGGCGGGGGTTGGAAGCGGAGAAGCAATTTCATTCTTAATTCTTTTGGCCATCTATGCAATTTTGATCATTTAATTTCATAGGAAGGAAGATGGCTGTGGAGCGGGGAAGAGGGGCGGATGGGGGTGAGTTTTAGGGGCCGAGGGGTGGAAACCCTTCTAATAGAATATTCTATTGATTAAATAAAGTTTGCACAACGCTTCTATTCTAATGGAAATTCATCACAAAAGAATGTCCAATCATAATATCATATCAATTGAATATTAATATTTAGAAAATAAACACAGATCTTTTTTCAGCTCCGGGTTCTCACCCCTAGGTGTCCACCCGCCCACCCCTTTCTCTCTCTCGTAAATGGTTGCCTTTTGTTAATAGCATCTAATAAGAAATTTAAATATTAATTGGACAAGATTAATTTCCATTATAGATGGATACATCTATCCGAGATAAATAACTTTCATGATGGGATTCATTTATATTTCAATAGAACACAATATTTCTAGGCGAAGTGTTACAGATTGAGAGCAAGAAAAGGGAGGGAATTAATAGAATACCTATATGTATATATATAAATCTTTAATAAAAAACAATTTTCAAACGTTTATTAGAATCTCAAACATTTCGGGAGAATTTCACCCTTTGTCAAAGGTATTTACAGTAAACTCAAAAAAAAATCGTCCTTGGTGTAATTTAAAGGGGTGAATTTTTTAATCAAACTTTTTTCTATTTAAGCAACATTTTTGGACTTTATCAGGTTTACCAATTACAAAGCATTTTTCTCACTACAGATATGTAGGTATATTAGATATCTTGATTTATTAATCCTGAGTGCTAACAATAATTTAGCATGTAGTTCTACCTTAATTTTGTGATATTGATTTTAATAAATAGCTTAAGTTTTTCCATGGTATTATTATACTGATGTTAGTTCGATTAAGTAATATAAGATCATTTATTAGTAATGAAGCTGTTGAAGTTTATATTTTTGTGATTAATTTGATTAAAATTTGAATTTTTTATTTAAATCACTCATAATTAATTATATTTATTTATTGAACACGAAGAAATAATACAATATAACATCGACGATTTGAACGACTTATTCTGCTATCGTTCTCATGAGCACTCCAACTCGATTATATGTTAACTGAGTCAATCACGTGTCGGTCAGGCTTATATAGACTCCATGTACAGTCCAGTCAAAAAACCAATACACTCACGACCTCAGCGTCCACTGTAGGACTGAGCATTACATGTTTTTAAAACTGTAATGACAAATCAAATGATAATAATAATAGCAATAATAAATAACAATTAATCCACATATCAAGAATATTATAGTTTACATAGTTGGATTTGTGTGCAAGGTACATCGTTTATAGAAATTATCTACATGAAGTTAGCAACCCTGATATTTGTAAGTTGGCATTTTAATATAAGATAAAATTCGAAATGTTCAGTGAAAAATAAAAGCACTTGGATAGAAACCGAAACTTTTATTCGATGCCAACGTAAGTATCGATGTTTAAATATAGGATACTATTATAGTATGCGTGGAATATGCAATATCGATCAACCATAAGCAGCATTACGAAGCCTATGTTATAAAACAAAGATTATTCGAGCAAAAAATATTTCAATAAAACTCCAAACAACAAAATTCATTTCTTTCGAGGAATTCATTTTCCTTCATTGAGTTAACTAGTGGGGGATGGGTGGGGGGGGGGGGTAAAAAGCTGGGCTTGGGCGGTTATAATTAAAATAAGCCACTTTGCTACAGCTTAATCCTTTCCCTTATTCTATCTTCTGCACACAAAAGTTATTATTAATGATATTAAACTTACTAGTTACATAGAAGAATAGATTCGTAACTTCAGAACAATGTCGTTTTCGGAAAGTGTTGAAGGAGAGGGAGGAGGGAATGTCCGGTCCCCGGTTCAAAAGAGAGCGCGAGTCCTAGGACACTCATACATTTGCGAATTATAAGCGTATTTTGCTCTGACAGCTGTATGGTAATAGAATTTTTAATTATTCAAATTAGACTTATGGGAGGAGTTTAGGAAGATCGGTGGAGGATGAGGAGGAGTAAGAGGTAGGTAGGAAAGACAGAGAAGGAGGGAACGGAGAAAAAGATGCGGAATTAAAATATATCATGTCCAAATTAAATTTTAAGCTATTTAATATGCATATTAAAGTACGGAGTAAATGAAATGCAATCATTTCTTTTTTGAAGACAAACTACTGGACTGGAAAGAGAAAGAAGATAAAAGGCGAGAGTCAGGTGTGGGTACATGATATGGGGAAATAGAAAGGAGGACATATTTGCAGAAGAAATAGAAAGAAAAAGGAAAGGGGTGGATATGATGAAGGCTTGAAGGTTCGGGCGTGATAATGAAGAATTTCTGGTAAGAACTGAAATGACAAATTGTCATTGTGAGTCAGGTGTGGGTACATAATATGGGGAAATAGAGAGGAGGAAATATTTGCAGAAGTAGAAAGGAAAAGGAAAGGGTGGATATGATGAAGGATTGAATGTTCGGGCGTGAGAATGAAGAATTTCTGGTAAGAACTGAAATGACAAATTCTCATTGCGAGTCAGGTGTGGGTACATAATATGGGGAAATAGAGAGGAGGAAATATTTGCAGAAGTAGAAAGGAAAAGGAAAGGGGTGGATATGATGAAGGCTTGAAGGTTCGGGGGTGAGAATAAAGAATTTCTGGTAAGAACTGAAATGACAAATTGTCATTGCGAGTCAGGTGTGGGTACATAATATGAGGAAATAGAGAGGAGGATATATTTGCAGAAGAAGTAGAAAGGGAAAGGAAAGGGGTGGGATATGATGAAGGCTTGAAGGTTCGGGCGTGAGAATGAAGAATTTCTGGTAAGAACTGAAATGATAAATTGGAGGAAAAGGCGAATCTTTTTCAAGACGCAGTACGCTGTTCGCAGTTTCGGTGAAGAATGCAAAACATTCTGTTCGATTGTTTATTATTTCTTTCTATAGAACCAAAAATTATTCAAGAAATTTCATTTTTACTTTACCATACAGGGTATGGTCAAGTATTGTAATCGTGCATGAAAAAAGTGGTTATTTTGCTTCTTTTTTTTTTGAAATATCTCAAAAACGGCTGAAACTATTTTGATAAAAAAAATTGGGCGAAACCATGGCATTTCGGTCTAAAAAAAAGCTCCAATTAGTGAACATCGAAAAAATTACATTTTTCGAGATAATAACTGTTTTGTCATAATATCTGTTAGTCTGTTATTCTGTTAGTCTGTGCGTTAGCAAATTTTGTGGACGAACTAGCTCAAAAACTAATGTGAATATCAAAATCAAATTACACACGTAGTTTTGGTCCATTGAGATTAAGAGCTGATTAGATTTTGGTGCATATTGACCCAAAATTAAGGGAGGGGGAGTAAAATTTAAAATTATAATATTTTCAAACTAAAAAAAAAAAAAAAAAAAAAAAAGAAAAATGAAATACACTATAAAATGAGCCTAAAATAACGAAAAAAAATTTTTCTGGCGCCAGAATTAGGTGGGGGAAAAAAATTAAAATCTAGGCCCTTGTACCAAACTCAACCAGAAGTGTATGGTAAAGTCAAGTGGATGGCCACATCAGAATGTGTCAATTTATTTGAAAAATTTTGCATTTTTCAAAACAAAATTGTATTATAAGTATAAGAGATAATTTTTTTTTTTTTTTTTGGCTTTTCGGCCTTTCTAGCCATAAGCCTAATTACGATACTAGCTATTATTTTTTTAAATTTGTCTCCACCCCCGGGGGACAGATTTTAGCTGGATGCCTCGAGTCGGATTCGAACCCGGGTTCCCTGGTTAGCTCGCTGTCACGCTACCGCCTAGCCTATCTGACCCCCCTATAAGAGATAATGAAAATTAAAAAAATAAAAAGAAACATTGTTAAGATACTCCAAAATTTCTTATACCCATATTTCTACCAAATAAGTATTTACTCTATCCATAGTGTGGTATAGCCAAGTCCTATGTGTTTAAGTATTAAAATTGAAAATATTTTCTTACCGAGAGAAGCAGATTAGTTGATATTTTAAGAGTAAATCAAAGAGGGTGTCCTCTTGTTGATGAAAAAAATGCACATTAAATGAATATATATTATGTATACGAAAATATATACTTTTTGTTTTTTATTAATAAAGAGAACAATTTTCTCCAAAAGTTTGATTGTTTAATACTTTGCGTTTTATGTTTTTGTAAAAAAAAAAGAATATATTTAAAAAAACTGAATTTGGAAAAGCTTCTGGGAAAATATTTAGACAAATAGTAGTAAGTCTTTAGTAATAAAATTTGTTATAAAAGAATTGTATTTATTGTTAATAAAATGTTTTATTATGAAAAAACTGTGTCAAGTGTCAAAGTTAAATACTTTGTAAAATTAAATAAATAAATAAGTTTAATTTATATTTTTTAATTCTTTAGAATATTTCATTTAATATAAAATTTCCATAAACAAATAAAACACCATTGATTTTTTTTACTTTTTTTGGAGGTTCTAAAAGTGAGTTGGATAGAAGAGAATTGAGCTAAAAAAGAATATTGCATTCTTTAATACATGTTGTATTTTATAGCGAAAAATTATTTCATATATATTAAAAAAGTCGGAATTTTCGAATTTCGACTCATATTAGAAAAAAAAATGAAATAGCTTTGGCCTACATGTTTTAGAGACAATAAAATCTACACATAAGAGTCCTCTTTAGGCGAAAATCTATTTGTAATAGTTTTAAATGTATGTGTAAATGTGTACATATATAGATATATGATAGGTTAGTGTATGTCACGAGAACAATTTGAAAGAATTCAATAAACTGCAAAGGACAGAACAAGGGTAGGAATGTCCAACTCTTTATTGCTTTCCAAGCAGCCTCGCTTGCTAAAATCGAGTCTACCCCAGCCGAGTAACAGACTTAAACTGAATATAATCTATCTGAACCATATTTTAGAATATTAGATGAAGGAGGAGGTATCAGCCAAAGTTGGATGGGCTGGGTTCAATAAAACACCCTGAATAAAACGTTTCAGCCTGAATTTATTTAGCCATCTTCAGTTAATTGGGAGTTATACACAAAATGCGGTACACATATGTGATCGAACCAAGTGTGTACCGCATTTTGTGTATAACCCCCAATTAACTGAAGATAGCCAAATAAATTCTGTCCAAAACGTTTTATTCAGGATATTATATTGAACCCAGCACATCTAACTTTGGCTGATACCTCCTCCTTCATCTAATACAGTTCCAAAATTTTAATAGATAATTGGTTTAAGAACCTCCTTGAGAAATTATTCTATCATCTATATAAAAGTACAACCCAAATGAACATTTCGTTCTAGAGGTAAGAGGTCCCATACATACATACACACGTTCAAACACTTAACTTTCTTCCCCAGTGGTGGGATAATAAAATAAATTCTGAAACGCTACCTATTATATTAAAAAAAAAGGCTTTTGTCGTTTTTCGAATTTTTCAGCAAAAATAATTTCATGCTCTTTGTTGTTTCTGTAAAAATACTGGATATGAAGGGGTAGTTGTCGATTCGAATCGAAATCCCGAGCGTAAAGTTAACTCTAGTTTTATATTCGATACACTGAGATTTCTCGTTTGTGACTATCATTATCACTAATCCAGACAGAAAGAACATTGGGTTCTTGGGACATTTTTTTCCTCTAGAAATCAGAAAACTCGAAATTTTGCTGAATTTTACTGTGTTTGTTTGGTCGAGAATCAGTATTGCCAAACGTCTCGTGCGAGTGGGGACGTCCCGTTTCTATGGTCCTGTAAGAGGCGTCACTCGAAAGTTGCGTGCAGGTCGCTAATTGTCGAATTATACTCGTATGAGATGGCAAAAACTAATTTTAGTACTCGAAGTTCGATAATTAAATAAAGTTTATGAATTTCTACCAAAACAAGGGTGCTTTATTTTACTAACTATACTACTAAACTTCCACTCTTTCTATAAATTTCATTCTCTCCTGTACGTAAGGCAAAATTTTGCCGAGTCTCGCTTTTTTCAGCCCCGTCCTGGATTTGAACTGCCAATTTCCGGCAAATCGGTGCTACAAAGTTGGCAATCCTATCCGAAATCCAACGATATACTTTCCTCCGGTTCATTAAACAAAATCAAACGAATCTTTTTTTTTTTTGAAATTTTTTTAGTTTATACACTTATTAAAGATTCATGTTGATTAATTTAGATAAAAAATTAACAGTAAATGTAATGCATTCTAAACAATTGTATCGAAATGCTTGCCGGTCGTGAAAAAGTACCGGAATAACATTCCGGCCTCACTACAGCTCTAAACAGCTATCTTTTTGTGATAAAAAAATAAATACCTATGATTGAAAAAATATTTAAAGACACTAGCGATCGGCTAGGGATATTTTAGATGGAGAAGAAAAGAGAAGTAAAAGTGTTGATATGGAAGTTGGAGTCTAATAGAGGCAGGGCCGGATTTAGACATGACAAGGCCCTAAGCTATTTGAGATATGGGGTCCTTTATAAGTCCAGATATTATATGTAGCGCCAAATATGATTTTCGGATACCTAGAGGGTTAAACTGAAATACACTTAAGAAGTATAATATAGATAGTGAAATAATAAATCTTTAACTTAAAATCATTTTTATTCATAACAAACTTAAAAATGCAAACTCTGGTAAAAAGAAACAAAAGTTTAATTTTAAAAATTACTGAAATTACCGGCATTTGCTGTCGAAATTTATCAGTAATTTCGGTAGTCATAATTACCGGTAATACCGGTTAACCGGTTATCGGAATTGGGACAAATAATGCTGCAGTATATTTAAGTATATATGACAATTGCTCACTCGGGCAATTTTTTTGGGGGCCCCCAAGAAAGTGGGGGCCCTAAGTTATAGCTAGTGTAGCTTATACGTAAATCCTGCACTGAATAGAGGTGAGTCGTTAAGTCAAACCAGTCTTAGGACTATATATTTATGCTCTATAATGATGAAATTTTGAAACGCGAGGAAGGGGATGCGCAATAAGATTCAATCTTGTTAGAGTTTGCGGTTGTGATAAAACTGTATTAGATGAAGGAGGAAGTCAAAGTTGAATGCACTGGGTCGAATAAAACACCCTGAATAAAACGTTTCGGCCAGAATTTATTTGGCCAATTTCAGTTAATTGGGAGTTATACACAAAATGCGGTACACGTATGTGATCGAACCAAAAATAAAAATCGTTGCTTCATGCAAATTTCTAACGTACATGTGCCCAAAGGTTCAGAATGAATGTCATATTTTCTTTTGGACAACGCTTGGTTCAATCACATATGTGTACCGAATTTTGTGTATCTCCCATTTAACTGAAGATGGCCAAATAAATTCAGGCCGAAACGTTTTATTCAGGGTGTTTTATTGAACCCAGATCATCCAACTTCGGCTGATACCTCGTCCTTCATCTAATATAAGATTCAATCTTCGGACTCAACGGCTTTGTCTTGGCATATAGTTAGTCTAGCCTAGTCAAAAGCTCTTTGCCTGAAATAACTATTTGGCTTTGATATATATATATAAAAGGTTAGTATGTGTCACGCGAACAATTTGAAAGAATTCAATAAACTAGAGGGGCAAGCGGAAGAGCCATGAAGGGGTAGGAATGTCCAACTCTTTATTGCTTTCCTCTGGCTGGCTTTGCTGCGTTGCTTATTGCCTCTTTTGGTTTTGGGGGGTCTCGAATGAGTCGTCATTTCCCGCGACTTAAGCCAATGACTGCCTCTAATTAAATCATTGCTTAATCGGGCTGTTCGATCTCGATGATTTGCACGTGTGAACCCGATGATTGCCTGTCAATGACGAAGCAGCATTTCCTTTCCTCAATCCGAAACACACTCCTTTCTCTTTGTCCTCCCACTCTTTTCGATCCAACACTCTTTTGACAACATCAAAAAAAATGATCAAAAACCCATAAAAATGTACGAGTTAATCTAATTGAGAAGAATAAAATGAATGGATATTACTCTACGCTTGAATGAAATGACAAGTTCACGTGGAATTAGTCAAGGTATTAGTATTAGAAGGTGTAGTAGCACTTAAAATAGAGAGTGGAGGAATTATCCTTGACAATTGATTCAGGACTAATGGATTTTGCGTTTGTGTTGGAAATTTCAAATAAAGCATAAGGAAAATGAATTTTATATTAAAATTAAACAAGCTGTCGGATATCATCTCTATTTAGATAAGATATGGAATTAGTACTACTACTAGTATGGTTGTTCACACTAGAAGCATTTGACTAGTAGCATCAACTCACTGCTGGATTTAATCCACGAAAACGAAAAAATTTCTCGCTGAAAATTTTTAAACACTTTGGAGTTATTACAAGGTGTCTGAAGATAATAAACATTCACAAAACAAATATGTAGAAAAAGAGAAGTAAGAGACAAAATTTAGTAAGATTAAATACTACTACATAGGTCAGGCCTCGCTCTGGGCTGAAACCCTGCTCTTCCACTAACACTACCAATTAACCTACTACATACCCACTGGCTATATGGACTATATTATCTGAGGAAAAACAAAACAAAAAACAAAAAATACTTTAGGTAATTATAATTTAAATGAATTTGATTGAAATTATTTGAAGTGATATTTTTATAGGCGCGGTAGGGCAAATTGGCCTAAACGCAACGAAAAGTAAGAATAGAAGAAAGAGAGGGAGAATTGTCCCTACTGCCTCTATTCAAATGTGCATAAACAGTGAAACCCCTCAAATCCGAACTAATTGGGGCTCTAGCCTGTTCGGATTAGCCGAAAGCTGCGTTTCTGTTCGAGTTACGTTGTTATTGTTGAGTTTTTAATTAAGTGAACGGTGTTGATTAATGTTTTGGTTCTAAATTATGGCAAGCAAATGAAAATACAGTTCTTGTACCTTAGAACAAAAACTGAAAGCTTTAAAGCGTCTGGACGCTGAGGAAAGTTTAACAAAGTTAGCTGGCGAGTTTGGTTTTGGTAAAGCAACAATCAGTGACTGGAAAAAAATCCTCTAAAAATTGAACAGTTTTGCAATGTACCAAGTGATAAAACCTTAAATTTGTCAAAAAAATCTCGTTCGGATTTGAGGGGTTTCACTGTATTTTATTTAATTACTTTCACTGTGGGTTTTTTTCTAAAAGAGATAAGTGAAAGTGGAGTGCAGAGCACATAAATTTATTCCCGTTTCTGTTTGTTTCATCTTATCCATTGAATTTTTATAATTAGTTGCATATAAGTAATCATGTTTAGTGGATTTGCCTAATCAAATATTGAAGGTAAACTTTGTTTAAACAGCCCTCAGGAGGATTTTGCCTAAAGGACCAGCCGCTATGTCTTTGGGCTGGACGCCATTTTCGTTGATGCTCAATCAACCGCGAGTGCAAGTCTTCATCATTATTTATTTACAATTTCTCTTTTCTGTTTTAGCCCTCGTAAGCGGCGCCCAGGAGGAAGGGTGGCTGCCTGGCGTTTTTGATCCACGTGAAAGCACCTCCTTTCCTTCCGACCTACCGCCACTAACGCATCTCGCCTTCTCCATTTTCTTTATTGTTTTTCATGAATTGATTCTCAGCAGAACAAAAAAAAATGTTTTTTTTTTATTATTTTATCTTGCCAATGGTTTATGTCGATTCAGAGACTCTTTAAGTTGTTCTGTGTTAAGTGGTCAATCATATTAAACAAGAAAAAAAATGCAGAAGAAAGGAAAGTGGCTATGGTAAAGAAATCTAATTAGTAGAAAGAAACAAAGAGGTTGTCCTCTGCTTGATTCAAATAAACATACACACATTTATATTATTTATTTGTTTGAGACTATAGTTTCGAAGGCTTGACCCTACAAAGCCCAATAAACCCCTTGTTCGGCAGTCCTTTTTTAGGAAAGGATAAATATATTTTAAAAGAATGTGTACCAAAAGATGTTTTTAATGACTCTCAAGCTGAGAAAGAAGAAAAAAATTTTTCACTATCCAAAGTGACACTGATTCTATGAAAAATAATATTTATAATTAAAAAGACTGATGATGAGGGCCAAGCCTTCGAAACTATAGTCTCAAACAAAAATAATATATATACATATATATATATATATATATATATTATATCTATATAAATAAAAATGTACTATTACGCTTAATGATAAGTTGAAAGAACTCCGAAAGTTCTTCACCGATTTCTTTGAAATTTTCACACAACATTCCATTCAAATACACGAGTGTTTTTATAGATATCACACCTGTGGCATGTAAAAAATATTTTTTTCGAGGAAACATGGCCAGCGCCTCTCTGGGTAGTAAAAGCAAAAAAACAAGATGGCCGATAATAGCTTTTTGGAAATCTTTCAATTGTCAATATTATTTTTGGTTAAGGGAACAATTTTGACAAGTAATATATAATCCATTTACTGTTTTAATACCTATTCTATAATTATTTGCATAATTTGCCGAAGGCCCGGGCGTCAGCAAGTATATATATATATGTGTGTGTGTGTTTATATGTTTATTTGCATCAAGCAGAGGACAACCTCTTTGTTTCTCTCCATGAATCAACAATTCTGCTACTCTCGGCAAAATAAAAACTTTTCAATTAAATCTAATTAGGAATATGTATTTCAATCGTTTAATTTAGATATATATGTAAATATCAGATTAATTAATTACTACTCAGCAGGGTAGGCGAGATCATTGTGGAGAACTGATTAGATTTTGAGTTTTCTAGCTTGAAAAATTCTGGTTCAAACATTCAGAAATTCAAAAAAATTTTGAATGATTTTATTGAGATTCTCTTATTTTCTTTCTCTTTAGAATTGCATTTATAGCAGAGACCTTAGGTTCAAACAAGTGATATTGGTCTTTTGTTTTATTATCATAAATCATAGTATCAGTGAATTTAAATTAAATGTGTTTTATTAAAAAATCTACATTTTGAGATAAAAAGGTAGACAATTATCAAGTTTCAAAAATAAATTTTGACAATTTCCCAACGTGTTGTAATATATATAATGATGGCGTATATTTCACGCAAGTGAGATTTTAGAAGATATTATTTTTTTTTTCAAATTTATTTTTAAGGTTCAGTTTAATCTAAGAGACACTCCTTTTTGTGACTGTGATGGCAGCCAAATGGGTGATGTCAATCACATCTTCCTAGGGTGCTCAAAAAACAACAAAGCTATTGACTTATTTTATACTAGATCTGCTCAAAATTTCATTCCCTACATCAATGGAATTAATCCTTAGCTATCTCAATCCTGACTGTCATGAATCCGAGACTCAAGAGATAATCATTAAACTATTAATAGCATCCAAACTATTTATATGATATAAAAATGTAAACACTGTTAAATAATAATGCAACTGTATATAATTATGTAAATATAAAAATGTAAATATTGTAAAAAAAAAGAAACTGGCCAAATGGATCCATTTCCGAGGTCATCAAAAAAAAAAAAAAATATTTTAAGGTAGTTCTTTGACAATCGACAAAAAAAGTTTTAGCCTCGTAACCACTCTATAAATATGAACGATGGTAAAATTTTAGGTTATGTTTTTTTAACGTGACTGTACTTTGCACACTACTATATCCTCTTTATGAATGGATAGTTTCCAAACGACTGTTCTTATATTTTCACCACTAAAAATAATCGCCCAAATATGTTTTTTTTTTTTTTTATCAAAATACGAGGTAAATAATTTAAATTTTTTTTAAGTTACTCCGATATATTATTCTAACAAATATCAATTTTTCATCAAGATGGTGAAAGTCTTCAATGAAAATAATTTTTAAGAAAAAATAAAACCGACTTCAAAAATTAAATGCAACAAATAAAATACACTAAAAGGTATAAAATAATTATTAACTTATTTAGATACAACTAAACGACGAAATATTAACATGAAATTACTTTTTGAAGTCGGTGCCAAACATATACCTTTTATGAATCGCACTCGACGGATCTTACGTTTGGAGGGTACGCTCGCTTATAGGTATAGTTTGTTTGGCACCGACATCAAAAAGTAATTTCATGTTAATATTTCGTCGTTTAGTTGTAACTAAATAAGATAATAATTATTTTATACCTTTTAGTGTATTTTATTTGTTGCATTTAATTTTTTGAAATCGGTTTTATTTTTTTCTTAAAAATTATTTTTATTTTTCTCTATTTAGTGATGTTATTAATAGTGATCATATCATCAGAACTTGACCAAATTAATATGGCACCATTCCTAAAATACCCCTTTCCAATAAAAAAAGAATCATCGAAATCGGTTGATAAACAAAGAAGTTAGGCCTGAACAAACCTAACAAAAAAGGTCTAATACCTATGAAAAAAATGAGACCAATCGGAAGGTAGACTGAACCCAATGCAATTTTTTTTCAAAATCGGTTCATAATTGGCGGAGATATGAGGTAACATAGGCACAAAAAAAAAATCAGTCGAATAGAGAATCTCCTCCTTTTTTGAAGTCGGTTAAAAAATAAAATAATGATCATTTTCCCACCCTTTCCTAGTCTACCATATGTAAAAAATTTCATTTTTAATTGCAATTATTTCATGTTTGGTCTGGTAAATTGTCTTCAAATTTTAACAGTGCATTTATTATGCTTTTAATGACTTATATTCCAAGTTTCGAAGACATTGTACTTGAACTTTTGGATTTGTGAAGGAAATACCTTAATATAAATGTGCGGGTGAGCGATTTTTCATTAGAATCTGATCGACGAAAATAACTAAAAAGGGCGCAGATAGAATGATCTCTCTTCCTTTAGAGACATTGCAAGGATGCAAAACAAAAGTTCAGGGCTGCTTCCGACTAGTAGAGATTTATTTCTTAATTTCTATTATTCTAGGAACGACCTTTTGACTCTAGGTAAGAAAATATTAAATCTAAATAGATATCATAATATTTATCATTCCAAATTATTAATTCACCGAAACTGCAAATTGAGTCTTGAAATATATTTTCATTTATATTATTTAATATTTACTAGAAATTTTGCATTAAGGATGAAATGTATGTATAGATAGTTTAGAAACTTTCTCTATACTTCTGGCTATTTATTGATCCAAATAATATAACTGATATAATATTTTTGGTTCCTGGTTTACTCAAATTTTTTATTATTGATTGGGGGAAAAATTAACTTTTTTCAAAACTCGATACGTTTTCTAGATGTAGATTTCTGCATATAGTGTTGATTTGAATATTTTTGCTCATCGAACATTAGAAAGCTAAAAAGTGGCTTATTAATACAACCCAATTTCAGCTCATTCGTTACAACTAGGTATCAAGAGTTATCCATATTATGATTGGAGTAATTTTTGACTGGAAGTTCTAAAGCTAGTAAATCTCAATCCTAATCAGTTCTTTGTAATGAAAATTAAACTGCAACGGATCGTTGCTAAACATTATCCAAATTGGAGTAATTTTTGGAGACGGGCTGATAAATGAATTAAGTGGATATCGATGATGCAGTCAAAAAAGAAGAAGATAATTTACACTATCTTTTTATTCATAAAACCGACGTTTCGGAGGCTATTCCTCCTTCTTCAGGGTTTTGAAAAGTAATAAGATTGGAGTAATTTTTGGAGACGGACTGATAAGTGAATTAAGTGGATATCCATTAGGCAGTCAAAAGAAGAAGATAATTTACACTATCTTTTTATTCATAAAACCGACGTCTTATTACTTTTCAAAACCCTGAAGAAGGAGGGAATAGCCTCCGAAACGTCGGTTTTATGAATAAAAAGATAGTGTAAATTATCTTCTTCTTTTTTGGACTGCCTCATCGATATCCACTTAATTCACTTATCAGTCCGTCTCCAAAAATTACTCCAATCTTATTACTTTTCAAAACCCTGAAGAAGGAGGGAATAGAGCCGAAACGTCGGTTTTATGAATAAAAAGATAGTGTAAATTATCTTCTTCTTTTTTTGGACTGCCTCATCGATATCCACTTAATTATCCAAATTCATTTGAAATTTTGATATTTTTATTCCTTTATTATTAATCAGATATCACTTGTTATTTTATGTCCACGTTGACTTAATTAAATGAGCTACACATAATAAACCAATCAAATGAATAAATTTTAATGAATTTAAAATAAAGAATTAAAAAAGTACTAGTTTACTCTAGTACTTTAAAATATAATTTTACTAAAAACATTAATTATCCTTTTTTGTGGTCCCCAATGTACTTAAGTAGAATATTCGCATTGGATAAAGTAACGAACATTTCGGCAAACTTTGTACACCTTTCGTACCTACTTGAAAATGATATTCTCCAGACTTAAAACTCTATGCAATAAGGAAAAAATAAAAATAATATATTTTTCATTGAGAGGATTATGAACTGAGTCATTCGTTATAAACATCGGCTGGTCTCACATTAGTAAAAGGCTTTAAATGTGAGATTTTATAATCTTATAATTAGTATGATAGTCTAGCCAGCCAGAACTGAGACGACCTTGAAACATAAAGAGGTGTGAAAATTTAGATTAACGAAAGACTTTTCATTACTTACTACATATATGTATGTAAGTAGTGTATATTCCTATAATTAGGTATATCGTAGAAACCTTCATTTTTATTTGTTCTAAGTAATGGAAATACATTTTTTATCATTTTCTTATTTTGAAAATGGTTTATATTGATCCCGAGACTCTTTAAGTTTGTTCTGAGTTAGTGGTCCCTCATATTAAAAAAATCAAAAAAAAATTTAATAAGGGAAGTAGAAAATTCTACACGACAAAGAAATCTAATTAGGAAAATGTATTTGCATCAATAGATTTACTTTCCAAGTAAAAAGAAAAAAGAAAATGAAGAAGTTTCGAAGTTTTTACTATCCTATAATTAGTATGTAATTAATGAAATGTAATTATAAGTTTTACATTAGTTTTTCGATTCTCAATAATTGAGAATTTAATTAACACATAGGGACGAAAATACAACGGTTCTTAAACTAGAATAAAAAAATCAAACAAACAAAAAAATCAATGTTTCACTAATATCATCCATATAGTTTCTGAGAATCATTCATATAGTAAAATTTTCGAAATCAAAAAGTTTATCCATAAAGAGATAAGCTTGATGCAAATAAACATATCCATTTATTCATATTATAAGACAAAATTATTTAATAATTGTATTATAATATTAATATGGGGTCAGGTTGCCCGAGTGGATAACGTATATGTCTTCTAATCAAGCTAGGTTTAAGCCCGAATCGCTATAGTATCGTGAAATTGCTAGATGGATAAAAGTTAATGCCAAGGGGTGATCCGCGATTGGAAGTAGGTAGGTACACCTCTTTGGAAGTATTTTGGAAGTACTTGAAAATATTTGGAAGTGCTTGGAAATATTTGGAAGTACTTGCAAATATTTGGAATTGCTTGGAAATATTTGGAAGTACTTGGAAATATTTGGAATTGCTTGGAAATATTTGGAATACTTGGAAATATTTGGAAGTACTTGGAAATATTTGGAAGTACAAGTGGAAGTAGGTGTACAGCATACCTATTAGGTCGCGGTTCACCCTTCGGTTAATTCAGAAAAAGCCAAAAAATAAATAAATAATAATAATATTCAAAAATAAAAATCTTTTAGAAAACAATCTTAAAAACGTTTAAACCCAAACGTTTCGGGAGCATTTCTACCTTTATCAAAGGGATTTGAAATTTTAAAAAAGAAAAAAAGTTGCTTTTACTAGAATTTTAAGTATTGCTTTTAAAATTTTAGTAAAAGCAATTTTTCTTTTTTCACATTTCAAATACCATTGATAAAGGGATAAATTCTCCCGAAACGTTTGGGTTCAAAATAAACATTTTTAAGATTGTTTTTCTAAAATGTTTGTATTTTTTAATATCCATATTATAATGAACATAAGTATATATTTATAATTTATTTGTTATGGACTATAGTTTTGAAGTTTTGACCTACATCATCAGTCTTTTTAATTAAAAATATTTATCTGTTATTTCTTATGGGTTCAAATACCCGATTCGATCTAGGTAAATTTGATTTGTTGTAATACTACACTATCTGTTTTTCGTGATTTTGAGTAAGATGACATTTTGTGTCTATTTATTTATTTATAATAAGTGATTATTATTAGTAATTATACCGGAAATACTCTAAATCTTAAGAACTGTCAAAATTATATTATAGTTAGAGGATACCTTCTACTGCCCCCTAATTCATTCTGGTGGGATGCAAGATACACGACTGACATTGGAAATACCAAAATAAGCCAACAGTATACTGTAGTTATAGATAGCCACCAAACTAAGAACTAATATGTCACATGTTGCTTAACTTACAAGGTCTATTAGAATGGGGGATTTCAACATGGCAAGTCCGTTAGGGAGAGTCCATTAATTACTTAAGGCTTTTTGGGAGAAAGGGGTGAGGGCCAGAGCGCAAAGTTTCCTTTAATAGCACTTAAAGAAAATTTGTATCTGGAAATTCACTTCTCGAAGAAGCCTAGAGCGATTTTTCTTAAAAATAAATAATTAAAAAATAATACACTATCTAAAATTATCTTCTATTTTGATATGATTGAAATTAAAATTTCTTCAAATTATTAAGAAAAAGTTAATAAAATGTTTTCAAATAATATTTCTCAGTAAGAAAAATGCCCGAAACTCCAAAGACACAATTCGATCTTAGATTGACAGGTTTCCTTTTTAACCGACTTTGAAAAAAGGAGGAGGTTATCAATTCAATGGAATGTCTGTTTTTTTGTGTTTGAACATTTATTTCAAATACCATGTGAACCGATTTCGATGATATTTTTGCATTGGGTTCATTATAATCCCCCCCTCCCCCATTGGTTCCGTTTTTTACTTTACCATACAGGGTATGGTCAAGTATTGTAATCGTGCATGAAAAAAAGTGGTTTTTTCCTTCTTTTTTTCGAAATATCTCAAAAACGGCTGAAACTATTTTGATTAAAAAAATTGAGAGAAACCATGGCATTTCGCTCTACAAAAAAGCCCTAATAAGTGAAGATCAAAAAAATTATATTTTTTGAGATAATAATTGTTTTGTCAAAATGTCTGTAAGTTACTCTGTCTGGTTGTCTGGTTGTATGTCTGTTAGTAAGTTAGTCTGTGCTTTACCAAATTTTTGTGGATGAGCTAGTCCAAAAACTAGTGAGAATATCGAAACCAAATTTCACACGTAGTTTTGGTCCATTGAGATTAAGAGCTGATTAGATTTTGGTGGATATCGACTGAAAATTAAGGGGGTGGAGGGGGGGTTAAAAATTAAAAATAGGCCATTTGAGCAAACTCAACCTAATTTTGTATACATAATCAGTGGGACCCCAGAAGTCTAAAAATGCAAAAACTAACCGCCCAGGGGAAGGGGGCCATTTTTCTTTTATTGGAAAGGGGTACCTTAGAGGTGGTGCGATATTAATTTGGTCAAGTTCTGATGATGTTTGTTCGTTAATTTCTCTTTACCATACCTTTTAGTGCATTTTATTTGATTTTTCAGTTCTTATTATTTTATTTCTTGCATTTAATTTTTTTGAAGTCGGTTGTTTTTCTAAATTATTTTTATTGCAAATTCCTTTCTTAATAATTTTCTTATAATAGGTTTTCATCCCCTAGCCGGTGGCATTGACCAATGACGTTAGTTCAAAGCTTAGGACCCCCACTAAAGGTTTTATATCTTTAGTAATAAACGCAAATATCCTAACGTTGACGTCAGAGTCATCAAAATACCACAAACATAATCTTTAATTATTATTGATCTACGTCCTCTTAGCATTATTTATACGTATAAATAACTTACGAGTATTTGTAGATAGAAGAGATGAAATTCTATCAAGAAACTCACCTGAAAAAGAAAAGAAAATTATATTAGAAAAGTCTTAAATTGAAATATACCATATATAAATCAATATTATTGCAGAATCAAAGTAAAAGGTTCTAGCGTGTTTAGTGCATACGACATTACTTTCACTTACCTTCATTATTGACAATTCAAAATTAAAATTACTATTAAATTTTAAACATATATATATTTATTCTAAACATGCAGCACCCAAATTCATGACGTTTAGGTTTCTAAATGATTTTATAAAAAAATTTATACATTTTTAACCGACTTCAAAAAAGGAGGAGGTTCTCTATTCGAGATGAATTTTTTTTTGTGGCTATGTTACCTGATATCACCGCTAATTATTGAACCGATTTTGAAAAAAAATTTGCGTTGGGTTCAGTCTACCTTCCGATTGGTCCCATTTTTTCATAGGTATTAGACCTTTTTTGTTAGGTTTGTTTATGCCTAACTTCTTTGTTTATGAACCGATTTCGATGATTATTTTTTTATTCGAAAGGGGGTATCTTAGGGATGGTGTCATATTAATTTGGTCAAGTTCTGATCATATGATCACTATTAATAACATCACTAAAGAAAAATAAAACCGACTTCAAAAAATTACATGCAACAAATAAAATACACTAAAAGGTATAAAATAATTGTTATCTTTTTTAGTTACAACTAAACGACGAAATATTAACATGAAATTACTTTTTGATGTCGGTACCAAACAAACTATACCTATAAGCAGAGCATACCATCCAAATGTACTGAGGCCCGGTTAGTATGTCGCAAAGTAAATGCTTTTTCCAATAACCAAGGTAGATGGTAAATGGAGCCACTGAATGTGCCTGTCATCTGATTGGCCATCCCAGTGGCTCCATTTACCATCTACCTGGTTAGTGGCAAAAGCATTTACTTTGCGACATACAACCGAATCTAAGCAAGATCCGTCGAGTGCGATTCATAAAATGTATATGTTCGGCACCGACTTCAAAAAGCAATTTCATGTTAATATTTCGTCGTTTAGTAGTAACTAAATAAGATAATAATTATTTTATACCTTTTTAGTGTATTTTATTTGTTGCATTTAATTTTTGAAGTCGGTTTTATTTTTTTCTTAAAATTATTTTTATCTCAAAAACAAACGATTTTCAAAAAAATTATTGACATATACGAATATTCAATTCAAAAATGATGTTGAAGACGTTTTTAATATAAACGCTTGAAATAAAGGGGTACTTTTAGTAAGACAATTTAAATATACCTAATAATATCTAACTAAATTAGTAGATCGTGCCAAGATTTTCCCATGAAAAGAGAGGAAAGGGGTGAAAATTCCCATTGACCATGAAATTCCCTTTCAATTGGCTAGGTTTAAAGATTTTTACCTGTGATTTATCGTGATATAGTTATTGTTACCACGGACAGACATAGAGCCCGATGGTTTTTCTGTTCCGTTCAAACGTACTAAAAACGGCACCCTATTAGTGTCGATACATTATCTGTCAGAGCATTATTATTAAAGTACCTATTTTTACACAAATTTTGTACCTAAAGCAATTTCCAAACCACTGAATGTAAAAATATGCAAAGATTCTTCAAACAGAACCATTCTCTCTTTATCAACGATAATATGAATTTGATATCTGAAGTATTTTCAAAGATAAAACAAGGAACCCTCGATATCTGAATGTGACTCAAATTGGCCGGTTTATTTATACTCTAGAGCAGCGATTGTGAATCACGATCATCATTGGGATCACCTAACTTATTGTGGGGGTCGCGAAAAATTTGGCATCTATAAAAGTTTTTGATCATGTAATAATAATCTTAAAATATATAAAAGGAGAAGGTGACGTTTCATTCATTCTTTCATAATTCAGGCACAGTCCAAACCGCTGGACCTAGAAAGAGGCAATTTAGAGTGTATATACTTTGTATGATTTATGGGTGTGCTAAGAAGGGATTTTTTTAAATTCAAACCCAGGAGGGTGGTGGGGGTCCAAGGGAGGCGAAGTCCACTTTGCGGAGGTCCAGGGGACATAGCCCCTTGGCTAGAAAGAGACCCGTCGAGTAGTAGCACGTATATCGTATAATCACGTAGAACGTATAATCAGAGGAAATGACACTGAATAATAAAAAAAAGATTCAACCAAAAACATAATTAAACCAGGGGTGCCCCCTCAGTTTCATGAAAAGTAACTCTCTTTCCCCTGTATATTATATTTTATTCATTTCTAAAGAATTAGATGAGGTTTTTATTACCTTTAGTTGAAGATATGAGCTTCACCGTTTTTATTTTCAGCATAATAATGCTAATTTAACAACAAATTTCAACCCCCCCCCAGAAATGTGATGCACACTACGTCTTAACCCTAGGCTTGTCGGCAGCCCTGATTAAACCATTGCATTGCTATTTATACCAAAGATGTTTTATTTTAATTCTTATAATTTGTTATTAATAAATGCCTAATCTATTGTATATCTGTTTTATATACATAGCTGCGGGTCTCGTAAAATTTTTCCATAAGATTGAAAACCCCTGCTCTAGAGACTTGCAAACGCATATAATGTTCAAGTAAAAAGAATAAAATAGTATTTGTGAACTGATTTATCACTAGATGATTATGAGAATGAGGAGGAAGGGATAGTGCGAATTGCGCGATAGTTGCAGAGAGAGTAAAGGGCTCATTAAGTAATCTGTTAAAGCCTTTGAAAACAATATAGGGTATGTGTTTCCATTAAGGAGAAAATGGAGTGGACAGCCGACCACGAGACCTCTAAGTGCCTGTGTCCTCTGTCCTATTTCCTGTCTGCAAGGACGATTGGTCCACTCAATTAAAAATTAACTCCCTCTCGTATGCAAATGAGCGCATAATGCAGCGTCCCTGGCTAAACACGCTGAAATATTCATGCTCGACGCCTTTTCACAGATGGATGGATGGATTTGGTCGGGATTTGGACTGCTTTTGCACCCACACCTAAGGCCGTTAATGAAAACACTTGCTTCTAATGCCTAAAAGACCCCGAAAGGTCCAGAAGCACTCAGCCTGGCTGGCCTAAGCGACAAATGTTCAATTAACGACCCACCAGTGAGAAAAGCAAATAAGAGTACGAGAACTCCCTTCGAAATGTCCAATTCCCACTTCGGCTGTTCGTTTGTGTTTCAATGAGAAAATCAAGAAAGCGTTTTCCATTGATTATGATGAGAGAAAATTTTTCCAAATAAAATTCTATTACAATTAGGGAAAGAGAATGTAAAATAATGTCAAAGGAAATGGGAATTAGGGAAAAATAGATTTCTTTATTGAATTTATTGGGGGGGGGGGGGGGAGGAAGAATCACTAAATGATTTATTTTACTCCAAATTTGTCAGGGTTATATTTTAAGTTTAACTCTAAATATTATATCTTAATCTCTATGAGGAGAATCGCCTCAGAGCATCATTAATAATATTAAATAAATAAATAAAAACTTGATAAAAGTATATTTTCTATAAAAATTTTACAATTCTAATACCTACTTAGAGGTCTGTGGATGCGGCGCATCCCTAAATTTTCAAACATTTAGAGTATTTTCATAAATATCGATTTTAAAATTTCAGGAGGATTTTTAAATATTCAAATTATTATCTGTTATTTCAAATATTTCAATAAAAAACATTTTTTTATTTTGAAAAATATATTGGTTCTCGAAATGAAATAAAATTGTTGCATAGTTTCAAGGGGCCATTAAAATGAATGTTTTTCCAAAAAGGGGCACGATAGAAGGTTAAATCTTCCAGTTCAAGCAGGTCAAAGACAAGTTCAGACGAGTTTTAATAGAATAAAAATTGTTCTAGCTGAGGAACTATTAAAATTGAAATAATACAAAAATGGAATAAATAAAGATGAATCGGGAATTGTTGGACTAATCCATTTCTAAGAACTCTCAATATATAAGATCAGAAATAACTAAGAGTGCATAGCTTATAGCAATAGAATTAGGAGAAATTGAAGATTTTCTTATAGGACAGGCTGATTCATTGTGGAAGATGGTAGATTTCCATCTCAGGGACTGTGGAGTTTAAGTCACAAGACCTAATTTCTGACTCCTACCCTCATTCACACAAAGCAATATCCATCTTCCATTTGGGGCGAAAGTCCCAAAATATATTTTTAAAAAATATTATGTTAAATTTGAAAAATAACTAAAATGATGCCGTATTCGATGAAATTTACAAAAAAAAAGTAAAGATTAAAATAAAATTTCAAAAAATGAACGGTACTTTTTTGGACAGCATCCCCTGATTGAAAAGTCACCAACAGCCACTGCTATTTAGATTAAACTAGTATTAACTAAATGTTGATTCTGTATAAACAAGATAAATTCTCCAGGATTGAATAGGACAGTTTTTAAAACTTAAAAAAAGAAGAGATGATTTATTGATAGTTTTTCGTATAATATAAATACTAAATATTCTTTTATGAAACAATATCAAACATTTATTAGAAATTCTTCAATTGAATGAAATTTTTACAAAATAGTTGCTTTAAAATGTAATATAAAGCAACTATAAACAAATAAATATTTTGAGAATAGGAAATGATACAGAATGTCTTGGAGATACAATTATTATAATTGAATAAAAATAGAAAAATTTTACGAAATGTTGTTAATTGATTTTTGTATAAAATTTCGAATAATTCTAAAATTAAAACCTTTTTCTGAATTCCAATCTTTATCTAAAATTTTGGAATTGGAAAAGTCAAAATTGTTAATTAAGTCCCAGGTTAGTTGAATGGCTACCTATACTTCTTTTTAAAACAACTATTTTTCCAAATTTTCATTGATAAGTAGGAGTTTTGCCTGAAACTTTTGAATTTCTAATAAACTTTTTGAGATTGTTTTATACAAGGATTGTGTTAAATTAAATGAAGAGTGGTACTTTCTGGGTTTTTGAACCAAAGCCTTGCTGGAATATCTTCGATATAATCGATAATTAATTTATTATTATAATGACAATAACTAATAGTATATTTGTAACAGGAAAAGTAGGGAATCTGATAAAATTTAAAAACAGAGTTTTTATTAAATGGGCCAGCCGTTTCGTCAATATATTTTGATTTCCTCAGTGGTTCATTCTATCTATAGGGCAGATGACGCGTCATTTTGATATTTAAATTTTAATTTACACATAAATTTTTTTAATTGTTAAAGAAAAGTCGGTTCCAAGATTGTTAATTAATTTGAGCCAAGAATATGTTAAAGAAAGATCAATGTTTTGTCTAAGAGTGAAATTGTTTTTGACAAAGAGTGATATAATGATCCACTGAGGAAGTCAAAATAAATTGACGAAACGTCTGGCCCATTTAACAAAAACTCTGGGTTTTTAATTTTATCCAATTCTCTACTATTTCTGTTTCAAATTTACTATGGATACGAATGATGCATTACTAAGGGCCAGTTGTATGTCGGTTTGTAAAGTCTTTGTTCAAGTTGACAAAGGGTAAAACATTAGAATTCACCTTGTGTCCGGTCGGATGGCCAATCAGATGACACACACTTTCATCTGATTGGTCACCCAACCGGGCACAATGTGAATTCTAAGGTTCTACCCTTTGATCAACAATTAGCTTACAAACCGACACTAACTGGCTTGATGGCCAATCAGATGACACGCACTTTCAGATGTTTCAGATGAAAGTGCGTGTCATCTGATTGGCCATCAAGTCAGTTGTATGTCGGTTTGTAAAGGCTTTGTTCAAGTTGACAAAGGGTAAAACCTTAGAATTCACCTTGTGACACGCACTTTCATCTGATTGGCCATCCGGCCAGTTGTATGTCGGTTTGTAAATTCTTTGTTCAAGTTGACAAAGGGTAAAGCCTTAGAATTCACCTTGTGCCCGGCGGGATAGCCAGTCAGATGAAAGTGCGTGTCATCTGATTGGTCACCCGACCAGGCACAAGGTGAATTCTAAGGTTTTACCCTTTGTCAACTTGAACAAAGACTTTACAAACCGACATACAACTGGCCTAATAGTATATATTTTGGAAAACGGATTGATATGTATACAAGCCGCCACTAGACTAGAATTAATACTGTCTAGGTCTAAAACAATGGACTACTATCAATCACCAAACGCCTGAAAGATCCTGAAATTTTCAGTGCTGATCAAAAAATAAAAGCACTCCAACTAACTCATTAAAAGGCAACGGGAAACCACTACAGTAAAGAATTTTTTTCATTTATGTGCAGGCAAGTTTGAAAATGAGTATTTTATACAGAATAAGAAGAATACAATCTAAATCTTAAAAATGTGTAATGTTTAAAGTAGAATTAAAATTAGCATAATTCGTTTTCTTGTTTCAAAAGTTAGTAAAACATAAAGACCAAAAAAAATTTCGATATTTTTATTTAATTAAAATTTACTTTTCGAGAAGAGTGAGTGAATGAATAACGAACGAATTTCATTAAAATTGTTTACCATTTTCATTAAATTTTATTAATAATTTAAGAAGAGTTATTCTTGTAAAAAAAGTGAAGACTTAAGTAATTAGGTTTTTGTTCAGTATTATATCATTCTAGGAATTCATTATTAAAACTTATAATTAGATATGGTATTTAGTAATGAACGAGAGATAGGATTTTTTTTTGCAAATTACACTTTTCATTAAATTTTCTTTCTTTTAAGGAAGAGAATCTCTTTTGATAAATAAAAGAAATTGCAAAAATATTATTAATTAAATGTTTAATTTGTTAATGTTTAATCTTTTTTAAGGGTGGGGTCGGGATTAATTAATGTTTTTATAAAAAAGATTATAAAAATATTTTTTTAATATACTTATATATATATTTACCCATACACAGGCTAAACCTTCGAGAAGAATCAAGCGGAAAATTTTATAATTAATTTAATAATTAAATTTTTTTCTTCATAGTTTAGGATTCCTACAGATTTCTTCTTAGTGGCCAAGAAATCGCTGGGCTTTTTATTATAAAGTGAATTACATTAGAGCTTATATAATTAATTTAAAGACCTTATGATTAGCAAGTATTCAGATGGGGGAAGGCAATCTATGAAAATACTTTGAAATAAAACATTTAGCTTTGAAAAAAATCTTATAATAAGCCGAATGCTATGCAAGTAACATTTTTTTTTAGACGAGCAATAAAATTTGATCAATTTTCGGGAAATTTCACGACAATGGATTGCCAGCGAATGAGGCAATTTTTCATAATATGAGCAATTTTTAAAACAATTATTATACATTGTGTTTATAAAATTGACAAATTCAAGAGGTTTTAGTGGAAATAATGTAACTTAAGGTTGCTCTGATATTAAGGCAATGTTGGATTAAAAATCTGAATTTTATTAATCGATAACAAATACGTATAAAATAATTTTTTGAAAACGATCTGACCAAGGGTTTTCGTGTAATTAATTATTAAAAATCGGACTTTTAACTGAAACCATATATTTTCGATTAATCTACCCAAATCATATGATGAGAAAAAAAAGAAAAACTTTTATTTATATAGATAAATTATCGTAGTAAACGTTAAAAAAACTTTCTGCTCTAGGGTTGGTAAATATTCGAATCTAAATGATCGAAAATATTAGCCCGCTTCACTTAGAAGTAGGTAAATCACATGACTGGTCAAAGTGTGGCAACGTCGCATAAGAAAAACGCGTTTGAACCAAACTCAACCAAATTTTGTATACATAATATTTTATAAAAACAATCCAGAACACGTTTATTTTATTTTACAATCAATAACAATTTTTTTCTTTTCTATATATTTAAAACTTTATAGCCATACTCACATCAAAACATCAACAACTGACAACTAGTAGATGCGCAGTTGCCAGATCTACTTTAGGCGAAAAAATACTCGAGTCAAAAGACATTTATTTATTATATTTATTAATTAAATTATTTCATATATACAATTAAAAATGATGTTAACTAACATCTAAATTAAAAAAAATAATTTATGTGTTAAAATTTATAATTCTAGTCGAAAAAAAATTTAGATTTTATTTTGACTTACGGGGTAGTGCCCGAGCAACCTTCATAATAAATTATAATAAGAAATTTAAAGTTTATTTAAAGTCTTGGTGGGTACTGGATATGTTAATTTTTTAAAGGGGAATGAATAAAATTCAATTGCTTCATTCCTTTAATTTTTATTTTTTCAAGTGGTTTATCCAAATATTTCGAGAGCACTACGGCATCTCTTCCTCAGTGGAAACTGTAGGACCGGAATAACAGTGAGCTAGCGGGATCATAGGACATTAATTGTCTGCTAATTACAGATGTTAAATTGTAATATCTTACAATTTAATATCTGAAATTAGCAGACAACTAATACCATTTGACCCCGAAATATTTGGATAAACCTCTTGAAAAAATAAAAATTACTGGAAAGAAGCAAATGAATTTAATTCATCCACTTTTAAAAAACAAAATTTAATAATAACTACGTTCGGGGTACAAAAATAAAAAAATAAAAAATATTTATAAGATTGGATTTGAAAATTTTTTAAATTTATTTTTAAGGAATTTTTTGAGGATATTTTTTATTCTTTGTCAAATGATAATTTTTTTTTTATAACCTGTGTGCTATGTTTTAAGCAAAAAAAGTATAATAAGCATTTCAAAAGAATTTTTATTCAAAACGTTCTCAAAAAATCCCTTAAGGCAGCAAGAGTTCTTTCACAAATGCAAAAATTCAAAAAGTCTTCGAAACTTGGAATATAAGTTATTAAAAGCATTATAAACACACTGTTAAAATTTGAAGACGATTTACCACACCAAACATAAAATAATCGCAATTAAAATTGAAATTTTTTACATATAGTAGAATGGGAAAGGGTGGGAAAATGATCATTATTTTATTTTTTTTCATTGAAGGACATTCACATCTTGATAAAAAACTAATATTTGTTAGAATAATATATTGGTAGTAACTTAAAAAAAATTGAAATTATTTACCTGGTAGTTTTGATAAAAATAAAACATATGGGTGATTATTTTTAGTGGATTTGGATATAATATCAATCGCTTGGAAACGATCCGTTCATAAAAAGGATATAGTAGTGTGCAAAGTACAGTAACGTTAAAAAAAATAACCTAAAATTTTAGAACCGTTCATATGTATAGAGTGGTTACGAGGCTAAAACTTTTTGTGTGGAATGTCACAAAAGAACTAACTACCTTAAAAATAAATTTGAAAAAAAAATAATGTCTTCTAAAATCTCACTTGCGTGAAATATACGCCATCATTATATACATTACAACATGATGGAAAATTGTCGAATTTTATTTATCAAATCTTATTTAAATTTTATTTTATCTTTTGATTGAAAGTAGATAGTAGAAATGTAGATTTTTTAATAAAACACAATTAAACTAAATACTATGATTTATGATAATAAAAAAAAAGACCAATATCACTTGTTTGAACCCAAAGCCCCTCCTATAAATGCAATTCTAAAGAGAAAGAAAATAAGAGAAAGTTCTTAAGCACCCAAGCCTGGACTGAAGATGTTAAAAAAAAAAGAAATTTCCAACAAAAAAAAAGAGATTTATTTTCAACTAGCCATGTTTCCAATGGGGTATGGTCTTCTCCCCCATCACCTTGGTTCACCCTCCTTCTCTATTATTTTCCATTCGGATCTAGGGGTGGATTTAATTTTCATCTCGATATGAAAAAACTTTTATGCAAAGATGCTGCGCGCACAACTGGACCAAACAAATCCCGACATATCAAATTCGCATATTGCAGCCATCGGGCACTAATGTGTTTTCAGTGGCTTAAGAACGACCCTTAAGCCCTGGGGCCCTCAGGGGCCGGCTAATGATTATTTAGTGACGCGTCATTAGCTCTCAGATCTACACAAATACGAAAATCCCGTTTCGATCACCTCGTTATTTTCCAAGTCGCTCTGGTTACAATATATATATATATATATGTATAACTAAAGTTGAGGTATTTAAAAAGTAATTAATATTTTAGAAAAGTAATTTGTATTTTATTAATAGAAAATGAAATTCTCCCTCTCTTTTTTATTTCATTAAGGCCAATGGAAATCTTATTTTTTCCTGGTTATTAATGATTCTAATTGCGATTTAATTGAAAATAAAAAGAAGATTCAATCTACCCATGGTTGTTTTAAAAAGGTTTTCCTATCTCAAACGGAATGAAGAATCAGTCACATTGAGAAGTAATTTTATATTGACTGTTTTGTGTATAAATAAATACTAATTTTTGAGTCTTGAGAACGTTTATTTGAAATCCGAACGTTTCGTAAGAAATACTTTCTTTATCAATGGAATTTTAACGAATTTAGTAAAATAACATAGTTGCTTTAAGAAGAAATATATAGCAACTATAAACAAATATTTTGAAAATATACACTGATACAGATGGTCTTGGAGGTGAAATTATTTTGAATATCTATCAATAAAATTTTTTCTCCATATCTGACATTTTGTTAATTGAATTTTCGTTGTTTAAAGTGTCGATCAAGTTGATAATCAACTACCCTTCAAACAGAGAGCTCAAAAAGTAATTTCTTTCGAGTTATTTCATCGAAAGTATATAAGTTAAACTCTTTATAAAATATAATATTTAAAATGAGTTTAGTTTTTTGAAAATTAATTTTTATTTTCCCTAAAAATTCTCAAAAAAGTTGATAAGGGTCACCCCTTTGTATCAACTAGCCTTCCAAGAGCGGCTTCAAAAAGTAATTTTTTTCAAGTTATTCCAACGAAAGTATATATTTTAAACTCTTTATAAAATATACTATTTAAAATGAGTTTATTTTTTTGAAAATTAAGATTTTATTTTCCTTAGAAATTCTTAATCAAGTTGATAAGGGTCCCCCTTTGCATCAACTACCCTTCGAAGAGAAGTTTCAAAAAGTAAGTTTTTCGAGTTATTCCAACGAAAGTATATATTTTAAACTCTTTATAAAATATAGTATTTAAAATGAGTTTATTTTTTTGAAAATTAATTTTTTATTTTCCCTAGAAATTCTCAAAAAAGTTGATAAGGCTCACCCCTTTGTATCAACTAGCCTTCCAAGAGCGGCTTCAAAAAGTAATTTTTTTTCAAGTTATTTTAACGAAAGTATATATTTTAAACTCTTTTATAAAATATTATATTTAAAATCAGTTTATTTTTTTTGAAAATTAAGATTTTATTTTCCTTAGAAATTCTTAATCAAGTTGATAAGGGTCCCCCCTTTGCATCAACTACCCTTCGAAGAGAAGTTTCAAAAAAGTAAGTTTTTCGAGTTATTCCAACGAAAGTATATATTTTAAACTCTTTATAAAATATAGTATTTAAAATGAGTTTAGTTTTTTGAAAATTAATTTTTTATTTTCCCTAAAAATTCTCAAAAAGTTGATAAGGGTCCCCCCTTTGTATCAACTAGCCTTTCGAAGAGCGACTTCAAAAAGTAATTTTTTCGAGTTATTCCAACGAAAGTATATATTTTAATTTCTTTATAAAATATAGTATTTAAATTGAGTTTAGTTTTTTGAAAATTAATTTTTTATTTTCCCCAGAAATTCTATAAAAGTTGATAAGGCTCCCCCTTTGTATCAACTACAGTTTGGACTTTTAATAAACGTTTCAATTGTTTTATTAAAATTTTGTATAAAAAAAATTGAAAAAAAAACTCAATAAACTATTTTTTAACATATGCATAGAATATAATCTTTAGTTAAAATAAATAAAAGTATTAATTATCCAATTTATTTATTTTTTTTTTTTTTTTATTTAGCGGGGGTTGGATGTTTTTTAAAGAGCATTTTGGGAGGAGTTGAGGGAGGCATATTGTGTATATATAGTATGGTTTACATAGTATATGTCTCTGCTTAATTCCACCATCACATTTTTTTTCCAGGCCCGTTTATTTATTAAATATTTACCAATGTTATTCCATTTTAAATATATATCCATATTGTTATCTTTAATTTATTCTTATCATTAAATTAATTTTTTTCGTAATTAATTTCCAGACTATAAATTAGAAAATAAATAAAACCCGTATATATATTTAACCTCTCTCTCTCTCTCTCTCTCTCTCACACAAACACACATACATAAAATAAATTATATACATATATATTATATTATACACTTCAATATATAAATTATTTTTTGTTTAATTTTCAGAATAATTAAAAATTAACCATCAAAGAATATTTTTTTTTCAGATTTACTTTCGCTTAGTCTAAAATATAAAATAATAATAAAACTTGAGTAAGATACTAGTAGGTTTCACAAGATAAATAAACGAAATTGAGCTTGAATTGATACAATTAGCATCCATCATCAGTAGTCTGTTTTCTTGACTCCTGATGATGGGCTAACTTCGAAATATATCGAATTCAAAACTCAATTTTGTTTTATTTCTTTCCTTGTGAAACCTACCTCGTATCTTACTCAAGTTTTATTATTATATTAAAATGTTTCACCTAGAACCAACACCGAACTCCTTAAAAGTTAAAATATAAAAAATCAATTAATTTTTACGGGGTCAAACTAGAGGGGGGAATCTATGAAAAATAGTTTTGTCCATATATAGGGTTTTTATTACATAATAAAATCGCTTGGAAAGGTAACATAAGGTGTCCTTCTGGGTAAAATGCCACATAGGTAGAGATTGAGTTTGAATAAACGAGACTCCAAAACAAATCTCTGTAGAGATCTTCGAAAAAGAAGCAATATATTTGCGTCAAACCAGCTTTTGTATTGAATAGCTTATGGCGATTAATATTATTATTATTATTATATGCTAAATAATTTTGTATTCTCTTTCTCAATCTTAATCAAAAGAAACTTCTCAATTTATAAAAAAATTCATTGTTGACAAAATGTGATATAAAGATTATGTAAGGGAAAAAAGTATTGTTTTATAAAATAAGCCGAAGTTGGGCTCGACAAGCCCCGAAACATGTATTTAAATAGATTAAATTTAAAAAAAAATTAAGAAGTGTTTCTTTTGATTGTGTAAGATTGTGAAAGAGAATAAAAAATTATATACCTATAAATATTTTGAGCAATCAAGAATATTTCGAGTTTTTATTATTATTATTTTATATCCTGGGGACATTGATCAAAAATCATTGTAATTTTTGTGTGAAATTATTTAGTTATTTGTGTGGATGTTTACGTATAGGTAGTTTATATATGTGTAGATGCCAGATAATAGGGGTTAAATTTCTACATTATATGCAAGTGAATCGAACGTGGATAAGTTTTAATGCCACCCCTCGAGCAAGCCAGTTTTATAATTATTCTTAAGAGTTGAAGTATTTGTCTGAAACCACATGGTTCAGTTTGATCGATTTGAAACAATTTTGACGTCATCGAAATGACAGCAAATTATAGCAATTTTTCGCATGTTGAATTTATGGAGCAATTATAATGAATCACATATCATCATCATTGAGTATACAGTCCTAAGACTGGTTTGATGCAACAATCCGTCTCCACTCGACTCTGTCCCCCGCCAGCTGTTTGACCTCTCTAAATGTCTGGCATCCCATATCCCCAATTATTTGGTTGAAATATTCTAATCTGGGTCTTCCCCTTCCCTTTTCTTTCCCACCTCCCCCTCCAAGATATTCCTAAGCAGTCCCCCATGTCTCAGTGTGTGCCCCATCATTTGACCTCTTCTCTTCTTCAGACTCTTCCACAAGGTTCTTCTTTCTCCTATTCTTCCAAGAACTCAAGAATCTTCCAAGAATCTTCCAAGAAACTTCTTCCAAGAATCACATAAAACGTAACTAATTTAAGTGGTTTTACTAGCAATAATATATAGATTTTAAATAAACTATAACTAATAGTAACAGTTCTAAAACATCGTTTGAGCCAAGTTCGCGACTTAAAATTTTTTGCATTTCTTACATAGATCAAATTATAAATACCATAAATGATGCTATAATAATTATTTGCTTTATTGATTTATAACTATGATAATAGTGAATCACACCAAACCTTCGAAATTCTTTAAGTACAAGTAATATCTACGATTTCGAGAATATCAACCCCATTGAGGTTTTACTAAAATGTTTCATATTGCTTAAAAGCCTTTCTAAACAATTAGTTTAATGGATAACTAGAATTGAGCAAATCATTCATCTGTAAAAAGTATAGAACATTTGAATCTCTCCTGATATTGAGCACTTATTTTATTATTTCCAAAAACTACATTTCGGGAAATGCCATCTGTAACATTACTAAAGAGCATTGTTTATTGGATTTATGACCTGTTAAACAAATGTCCTAGGATATTGTTCCGTTTCAGGTACCTTACCCTGGTTTCAAAGCCCCTCACATTCTTAACCCTTAAGGACGAAAGTTCCCCGACTTCGATTTAACTAAAAGCCAGGTTTGAAAGTCAAACAAGGGAAAAATTTCGGTTATAATGACAACACATGATAAATGAGGTGCGACAATATAACATCCGGAAAGGCCATTTATTGACGCCCACGTGGCCTTTTGGGTGAATATCATGAGTAAAAATATTTTCAAGTGTTTTACTTTATCAATAAATATTAAGCAGATTTTCAATTGACTATTATAAAATAATAATAAGTGATTAATTTGGCGTAAAAATTGAGTAACAACAAATTTTGAGTGAAAATCCGCAAAAGTAGTAAATTGCTGGAGTTTTTGAAAATTTAAATTTAAATATTTATAGGTGTATGTTTATTCGGTTCAAACAAATGACAGCCCCTAATGATTTTCACTTGACTAAAATTGACCTGTTTTTACACGCTTTATATTAGCTTCACGTGCATGTATGTATGTATGTATGTATGTATTTACCTATGAATGTATCAATGTGACTCTTGTTTTGTAATATTCCGCAAACTTTTCTCTATAAAAATAATTAATACTTAAAAGCAAAAAAATAAATTATATTAAAAAAAAACCCTAAAAAACACGCTTCTAAAAAGTACAAAATAATGTAATAATCAAAAAGCGTGGGGCACTTTGTCAAAATTAATTAAAAGTATATATTTCTGAGGCCCACACTTTTAGATTATTATATTATTTTGAACTTTTTAGAAGCGTGTTTTTTTAGTTTTTTTAAAGTATAATTTATACAAAGCAAAAAAATGCTTTTAATTATTGAATTAGAAAATACCACAAATAGAAAGATCATGAAAAAAGCTCTGACTTCAGATATCTAAAAAATATAATCCAAAATTCTCAGTTTTTATATAATTAAACTCAAACAATCTTTCAATAAGAATTTAATTTGGTAATTAAAAAACAAAAAATGAAAGCCACTATTAGTTATCTAGTTTTATTATGAAAGACACCATTTTCCTCGTGAAAATGTACAGAAAAGAGAGAGAGATGGTCGTTTAATTAATATTATATACCACGAACATCATTAAATCTTGCCATTTGTTTTAATGATTAGGCAGTTATGATTAAAGGAATAAAAAAAGATGACAAGGAGGATAATTAAAATCATATTTAAGTAAATGGCGAATAGGGAAACTCACTAGAAAAGATGAATACACTATGTATCCCTTTTATATAATACCTCAAAAGAAGAGACCGTTCTCGTAGTTGGTTATTTAAAAACTAATTATAATCATCTCTGTTAATGAGTGATATCTTGAAAAATAAATACGTTTACAAAGAGCAGAGACTTAAGCCCGATGCACACGAGGCTTTTTCCTCTATCTGTTTTTTGGATGGGAGTTCTGGTTTGCAATTTGGTCGCGGCAATCTCAGCCTGATTATAAGAACAATAATTTTTCTGATCTAAAATAATGATACAAATTTAAAAAATATCTTAAAAACAGTTGAAATTTTTTTAATTTATTACAATAATAGTAGTAGGAAGATTTCATTATTATGGAATTTGATTTTACATAGATGTTTGTCACAGTTTACCACACAAAAAATGGTTACGAGACCACGAGACCACATGGTAGACACGATACTCTCGTGGTATCGTCTCGGTCTCGTCTCGGTATTGTTAAGGATATCTCGTCTCGTGAGAAGCCCTAAGCATGTCGGGATCGAAATGACGTCACTGTTGCTGTCTTTCAGCCTGCTTAAAAGATAGGACATGTTCTATTTCCCGGGTTGATCCTGGAATGCTTTTTAGTGGGAGCAACCAGACAAAAAATTATTAAAACAAGCCTCGTGTGCAGCGGCTTAAAGACTCTTGGAGCTTTTGAAAATAATAATTCAGAATTAAAAGACGAAACGTTGTGTAAAACTATAAAAATTACAAGATAAAGGGAAAGACAGGCTAATGAAAAAAAATCGAATTACAGGTTTCGCAATATTTAAATAGGGTCTCTAACACACTGTTATAAAGGATTTACTTTCAAGAGAAAAATAAATTTAGGTACAGAATAGACAACAGGGAGAATATCCGTGCTTTAAATAAATGTCTCACCTGAAAAGTTTTGTTTTTTTGACCCTCTTCTTCCTATCTATAGTTCAATTTTAATTTCTCTTCTAATTTCACCATTGGTGGTCCACTGTTTAAAGGAAGATAAATTAAATATTTTGGGCAAGTTATACGTATACTCATCTAAGAGTGACGGGTGAATCATATGCCATAGTTAGGCTGTGTTTAAATTTATATGATTTGTTCAGAATCACCTCCAAAAGAGAACATATATAATGGTCATCTAATTTCAAAGAACATATACTACGAGAATAAAAAAGGCCTAAACACGTAAGTATTTTCCATATTCAAGTACATTTTGTGAAAAATGTTAATATTTTTCATTTTCACATGCGACACCCATGTTTTTCTTATTGATTATTGTAGGAAGTTAACAACATACAACCTGATAAAATCCAAGTCCTAAATTATAGCCGGTAGCGTACTATTCATTTCCTGTCGATAAAGTCAAACGTAATGCTGATTTCAGCTATGTTTTCGCTGTATAATTTAGAATATAAACTACACCTCAAGTAGCTTTAAGGATTTATGAAATCTTACTGAATTCATATTTCGAAAACCACCATTATCCCAGATAGCACACTCGATATAGAAGATGTCTTATTCAGCCCTTGATGTCTTTAAGATGTTTTTAAGATGTATAGAAGATCTTCTAGTGTCTAGAAAACATGTTCTAGACCAAGTGTGCTAACAGGGATGTTATAATGTAAGTATGCTTAGTATATTTCTCGTATTTTTGTCCCTGAAAGTGTAATTACTATTTCTGTACAGAAAACTCATTTCAGGATTGGAATTTTTTTCAATGAAATATTGATTAAAATACCTTTGTATACTAAGATTTAATATCAAACTTTATCACACAGAGGATGACTCTAAATCTTTTTGTTAATAAGTAAATAAATAGTGCAATAATTTAATATACAAATTTGCTGTTGTTTTCTATGTGGCTGATTATTGGGAATTTGGATTTGAAATAAATTGGAAGTTGGGGGGTCGGGTAGGCTCGGCGGTAGCATGTCAGCCAGCTAACCAAGAGGACCCGAGTTCGAATCCGACTCGAGGCATCCGGCTAAAATCTGACCCCCGAGGTAGAGACAAATTTAAAAATAAAAATAAATAGTATCGTAAATGGCTTATGGCTACCATGGCCGAAAAGCCAAAAAAAAAAAAAAAAAAAAAAATTGGAAGTTAAATTTTTAAAAATGTTGCTACGTTTTGCAAATATTCTCATAGTAAATTATGAAATATTTATTTACTTTTATCATTATTAAGGATGTCATTGTTCTACTATGATAATTTTTTTAATTGTCTAATGAACTATATATTACTTATTCCCAGGAGGTTCAACTTAGAAAGTGTATTTTTCTGCTTCCTCATGGCAAGCTTTAAGTTTAGCCCCCTCGTAATAAGTAATATATAGTTCATTAGACGATATGTCGATCACAATTAAAACAATTATCACAGCAGAACAACGTCATCATTTAAAAAAACACAATCCCTTACAAGGCTTTATTAATACAGATAATAATATTAATTATTCATTAATATTATTATCTGTATTAGTTAAGGCTTGTAGAGAATTGTGTTTTTTAAAAAGGATGTCATTAATTAATAGAGATTGTGGTGTTGGGCAAGGTGAAACATCTTTAATGAAGATAAAAGTAAATAAATATTCTCATAGTAAATTATGAAATATTTATTTACTTTTATCATTATTAAGGATGTCATTGTTCTGCTATGATAATTGTTTTTTTAATTGTCTAATGAACTATATATTACTTATTCCCAGGAGGTTCAACTTAAAAATTGCCTGAGGAAGCAGAAAAATGTACTTTACTCATTACTTCAACATTTTAAATATTTAACTTCCAATTTATTTCAAGTCCAAGTTCCCAATAATCAGCCACTTAAGAAAAATTTAATATAATATTAGTTTCAAAGAAATATAAGATATTGATTTGTGAAATAGAAAAATTGGTGGGTGTATTTTTCTATGTTATTCTAGAAAAAATAAAAATAGAATCATTATTCTGTTACGTGTATAGATATGTAAATATTATTTGTAATTAAGGAGAATAAAAAGTGGTTGGATATATATTCTTTACATTCGTGGAATATTATAAGACTGGGAAACTGTCTTATCTGATGGTGGAAAATATATATAAATTCCTACACGTAATATTACAAAGAATTGGGTTTAATAGAAAAAGATTGAAATACGTATCATAAGGGTGTATGTAAAAACAGTTCTAAACAGAGGCTTAGATGGTATTAACACTGTAGCCCAAAATAATATGTCGAGGTGCCTTTAATTTATTCTTATTTGGATTGAACACGAGCCCACGAACTTGATATTCAAATCCACTTTAACACTTGGTTACACAGTATACAATCAAATAATTAGTAAGATTAAATTTTAAATGAAATTTTATAAGTTTATTTCTATACGGTCGGCCATTAAAGTCTCTTTCTTGAGCTAATATGATATCATTAAAAATCAAAAAAAAAAACAATTAGGTTTCAAAAAAATATGGTGTTTAAGAGTTTTAATTCGACAACTTGTTTAGGGTTGGGTTGCAGAGGTTGATGAACTGTAGAATTCTTTTAGGCTGGAACACTTATTGTCAAAATCAAAAGAACTTGTTTACAAATAATCCAGTCAAATTGTGCTCAAATGGGCCCCATATGGGGTAGTTTTGGGGTAGTTCTGATTTTTTGCATATATATGTTTTTTAGGGCGCTGAATCCAAATCTGAGGTCTCCCTCCGAAATTTCGTGACGCAACATTGTAGAAAATGCAAAAAATGTGAAAATTTCCATTTTTTGGCGGGTTTTGCTTATAACTCGAAAACTATCAACTTTTCGTAAATAACCTTCCTTTTCTACGACCAACCTCTAGCTCAAGTCTAAAATCCAATTTTTCGAGCCCCCCGGATCACCTAAAAACTCGCATTTTTTTGATATTTTCCAATTTTGACGATGAAAGAGCACGTTTTAGACAAAGACCACTCTATTCACTTTTAAACTAGATTAAATTTGCTACAATTCAAACAAAGTTTCATCTTAATTGGATAAATGATAATCTTAATTGGATAAATGATAATCCGTGTCGAAATGAGGTTGAAGTTTTGAAAAACTTCAATTTTTTGCAAAAAATCGCAGTTATTCCTTCATAAAATGAAAATCACTCATCCTTGAAAGTTGATTCCTATCTCATTCTCTAGGAAATGTTATTTACTTGAACGTTTACTTGTACCACTTTTTTGTTAAAACACTTAGATTTATAGATATCCAGCATTTTCCATGGAATAGAAATTTTCACCTTTTTTGCATTTCCTACAATGTTGCGTCACGAAATTTTGTTGGGAGACCTCAGATTTGGATTCAGCACCCCAAAAAACATATATATTCAAAAAATCAGAACTATCCCAAAACTTTCCTGATAAAAACATAATTTGACTGGACTAAAAAGACACATGAATATTTAAAAATGTTATTAAAAATGAATTATTGTTTCTATGAGTGACCATTAAAGTCTCTTTAAAGACTTAGATTCTGTAAATATTTCAGCAAATTGTGACAAATTTCCAAAATTAAATAACACATATGCACTCAACATTACTCAATTTTAACGATTATACAAGAACCGGTTCATTTCATGTCGCTTAACATTATTTATTGTATCAATATTCATAAAGTATAGGTTCAATATTTACATTTCACTCAGGTTGTAGTCTTTAGTTGCTTATTAACTAACAGTGAGAATAAATTGCTTTTTTCTCTATTGTATTTGGAACAAATGCGGAATTGTACTTTGTTTTTGTTCTCGACACAAAGCAGAACAAAAAGAGAGTTGGTGCAGTTAATGCAAGAGAGACCCATTCAAGCGATTCTTGTATTTCAGGGACAAAGCACCAATTGGGAAAACTAATTCTTATGAACATGTACTTTAAAAAAGAAAATATAAACAGAAGAGAGGTGAAGTATTTGAGGGGGGGGGCTAGAGGTGAACTGAAGTGTGGGGGAGGGCTGATTTCTCGAGTGTCATATAAAGGCAAATATCAGCCGTCATGATAGATCGAAAGAACCGGTCTTAGGACGACCACCTGCCCCCCTCTTTGCTGTCTTTTAGTAAACCCCACCACCTTTCGATGAAGGGGAAAAGAAAAAAGGAAGAATGGTTTGAAGGAGAAAAGTGGTAGGTAAAGAGTAGGGAATTGGAGGAGAAAAGCAATCAACTCTTCAAACGAGGATTATGGAGACATACGCCTCCAAAAATTAATTGATTCCATTATTATCTCACGGAATAAATCAAATTACTTATTTATTTATTTATTTAATTTCACTATCTTTATTTTTTATTAGAGTGGACTATTAAATTCATAATTAATGGGCAACAGATGCAAGCAAGGGTAAAGTGGAGAAGGATCGATTTCGGGAGGGTGAAATCATCCACGAGGGACAGACAGACAGAAATCGTTAGATACCTACTCTACCAACCGAGGTTTTATTTTAACAGAAAGCAGATAGATAAAATTGTTATAAATAATATTTATAACCTACCTATATATTTATTTCGAAGAATTAAAAATATATCTATTTTATTTCTTTCAATCCCCATGATATCTGATGTTTTGTTGGTTAAATACTAGTACAAGTCTATAGCGTCAAATAAATACGTTTCTCTTCAAAATACAGCCGAACCTCGATAATTCGAACTATTCAGCTGTTAACTTCGGTAAATCGAAAAAATGCTGTGTATTTTGATATGCTCGATAACTCAAATTCCTTTTCGTAACAAGAGGGGGAGAGATCGTTCTATAATTCGAACTAGGCTTTATAATTCGAATTTTTCTTACTCCCCATTTTTTTAATTAGGTATGTTATTATCTTTTGCAATGCTAATACATATGTAATGTTTTTGTTCTTTTTTGTCGTTTTCATTATTTTTACTTTTTTACTTGAGGCTATATATAAAATCTATGTAAGCTTAAACATATTTTCGATTTTTTTTCCTCTTAATTCGGAGTCTCGATAATTCGAATTTTTCTTGTAGTCCCTTGGATTTCGAATTTTAAGCATAAAAACGTCATAAATAAAATGTTCTAAGAAAATCACAAGAGATTAGTTATTTTAGAAAATTAATTTAGGTACTCGGGTTCGATTTCGGAGAAGGTAAAAACAACCAAGAGGTTCTCATCTATAGATCCGTATTATTTTATTAAAAATTTTAAAATATATTTCAACTTGAATACTTATAATAAATGAAATGGTTATTAAATCGCTTTTATGAAAAGAAATGTTTGTTTTAAGCGCCTGGCGATGCAACCCCTAGAACAGTATGTTCTATTCGAATGCATACCCAATAGTTCACAGGCGCCGCTGAATCTGAAGTTCAAAATTCTGAATAAAAAAAATTGTTTATAAAGAAAATAATAATAACAATAAACCAAAATTCGCTACACATGATTTTAATCAAAAGCACCCATCCAGGAGTGTTCTGAATGCAAGAGATACAAAAAACAAACTCTAAATGAAAAAAAACGAATGAACTGAAACATTTGGAGAATAATCTAATAATAAACCAGTGTGTTAATTGGAGATAACAACAAAGTACACAAAGCGAACCAAGTGTACTACTAACATTTATTTCCCTTTCATGGTAAGGGAAACAAAAGCACATTTGGCCAGCAGCTATACTACCAATATTGCTTGACAAAAATTAAATAACTAGAATACCTATATCTTCAAATCATTCCTAGTATAAAGAAAGTTCTCCAAAAACTCAAAACTAGTTATTCAGTACTTTAAATGAACTAACTTTGAAAGAATATGAAAAAACCCAATAAGAAACAGTTAAAAACATTTTCAGCTGTTGTCCTTAATTAACAACTTCGAGAGCTACTAGATATGAAGATGTCACCAGAATTAATGATAACAAAAAACCGAAACTCATAAGGAAAGAAAAAAAAAGAGAGATCATGATTGTAATGAGCTCAATATGTTAAAAAAGCTACAAGGAAAATAGGAAAATCACTCCAAGCAATGAAGCAGATGGCAATGCATCATTCAAAGGTCGGATAATGATCCCGAAACTTGACGAAGGAAGAAGAGAAGAAGCATAACATAAAGATTTATATAGCAACTTTGGCTAGCTATATTAAAAAAGTAATTATAAAGCCAACACTCCCATAAGGTAGAATGTGTAACGCGGTTAACGATTACAGACTTGATGACTTTTACGTGCTTAGATATAAGTGAAGTGTTTATTATTACATATGTATGGAAGTATTTTATATGAAATCTATATGATATTTCATTGTATTTGTAATTTTATTGTGATACTGTGTTTTCTAAGATACTTCCAAAATTTAAGTGACTTGTAGAATTTAATTTTATAAATTAAAGGGTTTATTCAGTTACATAAAATAAATAAATAGAGGAATTTTAGACAATTAACATTATTTATTCCGAGGGGTGAACCGCGATTGGAATTAGGTGTACACTTCTTTGGAATTATGTGGAATTATTTTGGAATTCATTAGATAATACCCCTCTATCATCTATTGTCTTCTACTTGGAAATGAAAGTGGAAGTGGAAGTAGGTGTACACGATATTAAGTCGCGGTTCACCCCTCGATTTTTTAGATAGATTTACTAAACAGCTTCGGTCACCCCTGGTAGACCATCTTCAGTAGTAGTACTAAAAATTAAAACATGTTTTTTGCCATATATATGTTGCAGTAAAACCCGATTTTTAGTAAGAATGGGTTCTTACTAGTTAAAACTAAATACTTTTGTGACTAAAGTTTACTGATGTTGGTTGAATTTGGTTTGAAGGTCTAAAATCTTTTCATTTTTGACCTTCGGCCTCAATTCGGGTGTTTATTTTCAAATTTTTTTAAACGGAAATTAGAAGCAAAGTTGTAGAGGATGTAATTTTTGACATCTTCGTTTAAAAAAACTTGAAAATAAACACCCAAAATGAGGCGGAAGTTCAAAAATGAAGATTCTAGACCTTTGAACCAAACTCAACCAACATCAGTAAATTCTAGTTGGCACAAAGGTATTCAGTGAAACGCGTTTTAACTAGTAAGAACCGGTTCTTACTAAAAACGGGGTTTTACTGCAACATATATAATTCATACAAACCATTCCATTCAAGATTTGGAATTTGTCACTCTGCATTAATATATAAACTCATTCTCAATTTGTTAACATGGATACTTCAATAATTTTCAATAAATAATTAATTTATAAACACTTGTCATTGAATTTAGAATCTGATTTGAACTGTTTAGTAAATCTATCTAATAAATAATGTTAATTGTCTAAAATTACTCTATTTATTTATTTTATGTGACTGAATAAACCCTTTATTTTTACAAAATAACATGTTCTATATTTTGTTTTCTTATCTATTTTTATGTAATTTGGACATTAATTGTCCGTATATTCAAAATAAATAAATAAATAATTTAGAAGAAAAAGTGCAAATTTAAAAGATACAGCACGCTTTCACAAATAATTATTAGTGACTTATCATTATTTTCTTGTCAGTAAAATGTCTGAGCAAGAGAACAAGCAAATTCAGTTTACTAAAGTGTGTCAAACTTCAGCTAATTAGCGTCAACAAACAATTCGATTTTTTCCTGAATTTCCGCCATTTTTTCGGTATCTGGATTTAGATACACATAATGAGAAAGGCATTTTAAAAAAATAATAATTGAAAACGATTTTTTTCCACGAAATTTCTGACCACGATGAACATAAAAAAAATGTAAGTTTTTTAGTCTATACACCGATATCGAAAAAGTTCAGCTCTTGAAAACAACTCTAGAATTAATTAAAGTCAAAACACTGGGGATTGTGATGAGTTAATGAGATTTTCTCATTTATAGTCGTGAAATATCCAATCCAAGTGATTTCAACTTGTTTATAACATCATATTAGATCGCACTGAATGTAGTAGAATTCAAATAAAGTTGTTTTCGCCGCTTGTTCACTTCTTTGCTTTCTGCCCACTATGCTTTCAGCATATATCTCACCAAAATAAATTGACATAAAAGGTAGATATCCTCAATCTCTTAAAACAAAGCAAATAAATATTTCTTGTTTATTTGTTTCTTATTTAATTAAAACGATATTTTTCCTTTAAGCCTTTTAGGGAGGGTTATTGTATCTTGAGACGCAAGCTCTGGCCTTATTTATCGTTTTCGATGGAAAAACATATTTGAATAAATAGCCAAAGGGAGTAATAAAAAGAAATCGAGAGATTTTTTTAAATATTCAAAATGGAGATAAGAATTAATTATCATAATAATTTAGACATATATTAGATGAGAGAACATAAGGTTGAGAGAGGAGAGTACATAAAAATAAACCAGGTGGAAACTAAAGAAAAATTGATTGAAAATAAATAAATAAATAATTTTTTTTATTAATTTAGATAAATAGTTATTTAAAAAAATAAATCAAATTTATAATAAAAGAAAATCGAAATACAAACAAATATATTGTGAACTTCCTGAAATTAAGGAGACATCTAAAGTCATCGTTTATAATAAATATAAAATAAATTTAATAATTTTAATAATTTTACATATATTTTGTAACTTTTTAATGAAAAAAAAGTTTGATAAAATTATTTTTATAGTTACGGATTTTATGCTTTGGCGGTTGAGTTATTTTGTTATTTATCGAAAGAAAGGTTTCGTCTAAAAATATCTAGATTGCACATTTTTAATGAGAAAATCTCAGAATGCACCTCGTTTTGAATCTATTTTGGAATCGTTTTTAAGTGGAGGAAGTGTCATTTTAGTCTGAGGACTTTTTCGAGTTTCCAAATTGTCGCTAATTGGCATATCACCCAGGATGATCAACATTTTTAAAATATCTTCTTTGGTCAGCTCTACGACTCCAATCAATGGATTATTTTAGGAAATCCCTCTGGTTCCGAACTGATACGTTGTTGCTTCCCGAAACTAGGAAGTTTTTTTACGGAGTAGGCTTGATAGCCTCACGTCCAACCCCTTTTAGTCGCCTTTTACGACAAGCAGGGGATACTGTGGACATATTCTACGTCCAGTCCACAGGGGGCTTCTAGAGTGTAGAATATAATAAGTGCTAATAAATAATATAATTATTTAAAAAAAAATTAAAAAAGAAATATATATTTGATGTAATAAAAATATATCTACAGAAAAGCGAGGCGAAGAAAAAAATATAATGCAGCAAAGTATATTAAAAAACAAACAAACTATTTTTCCGACATTTCGACTCTAAAGTAATTAAATATAAATAAAAAACTAGCCTGAATAACAAGCTACAAAATATATTTGTACTGATTAAGATAATATGAACAGCAACAAAAAAAATATTAAAAAATTTTAAAATAATCATATTTTTTAATATACCTACCTATCATGAAGGCTTTCTCATTAAATTAAAAGCCATATTTTTTTCAAACAAGAGACAAGCACTATTTTGTTATAAAAAAAAATAATTAAAAATTGTGCTCCCCATATAGTATTTTAATTCCTACACCCTTAAATTGAGAGCTAAATCCAAAAAAAATATTTCAACAAATTCGTTGAGGGCAATACCAAAAGAGACAGGTTTATGTCATCATTATCACGTGAATTTGTAATCTTAAAATTTAGTTGTTTTTTTTTTATACTTTAAATAACCTGCTAAAAATAATACTAAAAATTACCCATTATTTTATATTTTGGAAGAAATTTTAATTAGAATCCAGTTTTCGCCATCACAAGTGTTTGCTTGTAAGATGAACAAAGTTTCAACAAGTGTTATCAGTTGACACGATCGAGAATGGTATCATCGAGAGAATTGGATTAATTGCTCCAAAGCATTCGTATCGGTGAGGGCTGAGGGCGAAAGGGGAGAGTTCTCCTGTTAGATCGTTGTTCACAAGATAAAGAAGAAAAAAAACGAAATTCATTGGCCGAAAAAGGTATTCGATTGTTCAACGATGCGAATAAGATTACACAAAAAGAACTGTCAATTGGAATCTGCTTTAACATGGTGAAGAGGGAAAGGAACTCCTCCACTTTACAGAAATACATTCTGTTTTTCTTTTTTTTAAATAAGGATGCAAGAAGATTCAATATCTATAGGTCATCGACTCTTGCATCATTTAGGAATATTTTAGTGGAGCTGAAAGTATTAATGGAGCCGGTTTTAAGGAGTAAGCTTGCAATGATTCAAGCAGTAAGGAATTTTCACGTTTTAAAAGTCATAGAGATAAATGATCAAGTTGATTTGACGTGGCAGAAACGAGAAACCTATCGCCAGAGCCCATTAATGCCCTTCTTTCGAACTCATTCACCTTAGACTAATGGCGAAGATCACGATAAGAGGTGACATCCATTGGAGTAGTTAGGGAGTTTTCCTAGGGAAGGGGCTTCCGGCCAGCTGATTAGCCTCCACAAGGTTTTAATTTCGGTTTCCGATTAGAGATAAACTAACTTTTTAGTAGAAGTGACAAATTTTGGAAGTAACGAAATAATGTTGTTAGAGTTCGTGGATTCTGGCTGTGATGGAACTGTATTAGATGAAGGAGGAGGTACAGCCAAAGTTGGATGCGCTGGGTTCAATAAAACACCCTGAGTAAAACGTTTCGGCCTGAATTTATTTGGCTTAGTTAAGTGGGAGTTATACACACAATGCGGTACACATATGTGATTGAACCTATGACATTCATCTCTGAACCTTTGGCGCAGGCACGTTATAAATTTACATGAAGCTACAATTCTTATTTTTGACAAGGCTATGTTCAATCACATATCTGTACCCCTCCCAATTAACTGAAGATGGCGAAATAAATTCAGGCCGAAAAGCTTTAATCAGGGTGTTTTACTAAACCCAGCGCATCCAGCCTTGGCTGATAGCTCCTCCTTCATCTAATTCAGTAACTAAATAATTTAATGAGAAATACCTAAGTGATGCCTCGTAACAATGGAGCTTAGATTTTTCTAGGGATGGGGGGCAATGAGTTTTGTAGGGGGGCACTGCCCTCTTGTCCCTCTAACTACGCCAATGGTGACATCTATTCGCAGTATATAGAATTAATAAATACATGTAATGGGATAGAGAATACAACAGATCTGACATCTAGTGATCGGAGAAACAATTTCCATTATTTAATAAAAACAATGGATTTTCTCCTGTGTTAACTACCCCCCATAATTTTCGCTAATATATAAAAGTAAATAGACAAAATCTCATAAACATAAACCTAATGGTAAATATCTTACAAAATTATATTTAAGATGAATTTTATCCTAACTCCCCGGATAGCATGTTTGGCCCATGGATTGGAATTCCTAGAAAAGATGAACCCTTCTGACATCTAAATTAAACATATCTAATAAAATCGTTGAATATTATCGATTTATCTTTCAAATTTTGATTAGTATTGGAAGGAAAAGTAACAAGAAAATAATTTTAGTATTATATTATTAATATATAATATAATAAAAAATATTAGTAGAAATTTATTGTGTAGTCAAGAAGTTGGGTTAAAATTTTTAAGCTATGTGGTTTCATCATTGCTCGTTGTTATCCCAAACCCCAAAATATTATTTTAAAGATTTATAAAATTAATTAAAATCTTAATGATGGAAAACAAAATGTCTTTTGGAACAGTAATAGGAAGAGATGATTGAAAAAGGGTTGATGAGATATTCAGAGTGATAGGGTGGGCGGTGCCTTCAAGCGAAAGGGTTGAGGAACAGGTGCGCCTAATGAGGTCATATGACAACCGGAGATCCAAACAGCCTTAGACTAGAATTCTATTCGATCAGGTGCTATCAAATTTAAAATTTAATATACACACATATATTTATTTATGGTACCAGTGACAAAACTTGCAGTTCGCGAGACATAAACAAAAATAAATAGGATCATAATTGGAAGTGTTATATCGGTATTATTAATTAAAGAAATAAAGCCGTTGCAATAGAGATAAAAGATTGCAAGTAGATACCAGTATCTCCATTTGGACCTAAGCAATCAAATCGAATGGATACAACAACTAAGATTAGGTATTAAGGTACTTCCAGATCCATAAATTATACGAGTAGATTATCTTATAAATGAATAAAAATACTTTATTGAGAAAATTCCAAATTTGTCAAAAATAAAAATAAGTCTGCCAAGGGAGAATTGAACAGCATACCGAGAGCTCCATAACGTTTTATGACTTCTATTTGAGATATCACATTAGTTCTTATTTGTCGTATATAAAGAAAGTATGTGTGAATTTGTGTGAGTTTTTTCATAATTTTAAGTTAAGTCATATAGGGGTCAGGTTGGCCGAGTGGTATAGTCGTTAACTATGAATCAAGCTTCAAGCTAGACCGGGTTCAAGCCCGGTTCATTGCAAATATTTGACACGCTATAAATCTGATCTCTACACCAATTTATAAACACACATACAAACTAACAAACACATTCATATCTGTGACGACTGACTAAAATGGGCATTTAGTTCCCGAAGCCAATAAAAAGTTATTTATTTATTTATTTATTATAAAATAATGCTCTAGGGTGGATACCTTGTAGAGCAGAAATAAAAAGAATACATAAATAGTTACATGTAAATGAGCAAGTCTCTGTCAATATGTAATAATAACAAGGCCAAGACCTTCCAACCCAGAGAGCAACTCACCCAGGTAGCACACAATATCCTCAGAATATTCTAAGAAGATTTAAATGTCCTTAGAATATCCTTAGAATATTCTGAGGTTGCCTGGGCAGAGCCAACACCAGCAGGCGAATCAAAAAGTGACACAGTCCCTCCCGAGAAGATGCACCCTGAGTAAGCGATGGAAAGATGATGAAAAAAGCGATGTACGAATATGTGATGGCAATGTATTCCACAACCGAGCCAAGCTGACGACAAATGATCTGTTGGCGATCTCAGTACGATGAGTTACGACATTTCTAACCACTGATAGGAACATAAATTTCCTAAAAATGATCCCTCTAAGTCTTTCTCATACCGTGATCTTGAAACAAAATAAATCTAAAAAAAATTAAGCCTAATTCTTCCTAAATAGATCTTTACAGCGATATTTTAGACTGCATGATAAAATTTTTTTTTATTTGGGACTCGACAAAAAATTCGATCCTTCCCAAAATAAACACATTAGATTCAAATCTTAGTACGATTTTTGATATTGGGAAAAGTAATACATTTGTAAATTTCATATTTGTATCTTATTTAGTTCACAATCTACGATACACTGATAAAAAGACAAATATTGTCCCGTTTCATTTAAATAGAAAGAAGCACAAGAAAAAACAATTTTAGAAAAAAAATATAAAAAATAAAATTTTGGAAATAAAAATTTGAAAATCAGAATCTATCGAACCATAAAAGTGAAAGAATCATATATATGGCATTAATCAAATGTGAAAACCGATTTAAGCTAACTTACTAAATACTATAGGTATGCAAATTTTATCGCGTTTCAGAATCGACCCCAAAACTCAGTATTTATTTCTGCGCTAACGAAAATATCGCAATACAACGTTAAAGTGTTTTGATTGCTGCCTACTTTCGTCGGTAAGGGGATATATAGGGGAGCTATAGCTCGAGCTTACTGAAAGTTAAATACGTAACTATGCAACTTGCATTTTGTTGAATACCTGTAAAATAATACTGAAATACTTTTTTGGTGATAAATATATATTTGTGAAACTGAAAAACAATAGCATAAATTATGAATTTTTATTGATTAATTCAAAGTAGATACTTTTAGTTTTTTTACTCAAAATATTATTATATATTAATAATTGTTAAAAAAAATTAAATGAACCAGAACCTAACAAATGTATGAAAGTATACTCATTCGATTTGTCCTTTATCAATGAACATAATAAATCCAAACACAAAAACGTAATATTAATAAATAACATATCCCGCATATAATGAACAATTGTTATATATGGGTTTATTTGAAAAAGTTGCATAAGCATAACATAATCATTATATATATATATATAACAGTCATTTGATAATAAAAACACATTAAAAAAATAATCAATTTTTAATATAAAAAAAATCCTGTGCCTATATATTTTAAAATATATATCCATTTGTCACGGTTAAATTCGTCAATAATAATTATATAAATGATACAATGGCTTTTACAAAAGTTGATGGTATATTATTAATATTATTTTTAAAATGTTCAATATACATTAATTTTTTATAGAAAAAAAATCTATTAGAAAAAAATGTATAGGTAATATTATTGTACATTTGTCGGCTGGTAAATTAATTAAAGAAATAAAAATAGCCCAAACGGCAACTCTTCACCAGATGACTGACTTTACAATAAACCTATAAATCTATTTATTATCTTGATGATGTGTATAAGTTAAACAGCTGATATTTGTTGTATTTGTATAGATAAGAAAAACGTTAATAACTCTCAAAATACCTGATACATTAAACTTTTTTTGTCGTTTATAAACAAAGTATGGACGATAGGCGCCAGTTTCAATAAACACGATAAAATTTGTGAAAAAATCGTCAAGTACCAGAAAAGACCGCTAAATTACTATATAAACATTGAATTGAAAATATTTTGTTTTGCCGAGTGTAGCAGAGTTATGTGACCAGACCCCTATTAAAATAAAACGAATTCATCTATATCAAATCGAGTAGTTGAACTCATGAGAAATAACAGTTAAGATATTTCGAATTAAAAGGACTGAAGATAAAAAGCAAACCTTCAAAACTATAAACTCTATCAAATAAATTTTAACATTATTATTGTTCAGTTACATAATCAGTATTATATGTATATATTATCCCTATGACTCCAAATACTGGAACTCGCTCCGAGCCACCGTCTTCCCCGCGACTTATAACCTTCAGCTGTTTAAGACCCGTTTCCACAGATACCTTCGACTCCTACCCAGCCCATGAAATCCGCTCTTCTTTTTTTCACGGTGGGGGGAGGGGGCAACCCAGGCCTTTAGGGGGTGCAGTTTTTTGGTGTAACTCCGTCTCTTATCATTTTCATTAAAATAATATATATATATATATATATATATATATATTAACAAATCAGATGAAAAAAAGGGAACAATTAAATACCGTATTAAATGATACGACCAATCGCAACCTTTCGCTAATTTATTGTAGCTTCATCAAGCTCTTGAGCAAATTACCTATTTTCAAACACTTTGTGAGCCAATTTTTTTTTCAATTTTTCTAAATGGCAAGAAAAAATTGAATTTGAATTTGAAAATAATTTGATCAAGAGCCTGATGAAGCTATAATAAATTAACGAAAGGTTGCTATTGGTCGTATGATTTAACACGGTGTTTATTGTTTCCATTTTTCTTCTGATTTGTTATATCTAATAAATTTCATATATATATATATTTTCATCGAGCAGAGGAAAATCTCATTGATTTCTCTTTATAGTGAAAAATTTATACTAGTCCCTAAAGTTGCTCAATATACAGTATTTATTATTTAAAAAATAAAAAAGTTTCAAAAAATTTGGGCACTAGAAATTGTTAAAAGGGTCAGAATAATAAAAAGTGATTAATTTTCCATTAAAAATAAATAAATTAATAAATAAAATATCAAATATAAGAAGGGCATATTATGCTTCACTAAACCCTCTCGTAATGGCGTTTTAGCATGGACCAGATTCTAGATTATTTTTTAAGTAAAATGATTATTAAAATATAACAGGTACAAAAAAGATCTAAAATAATCAATTTCCACCTTCTTGTGCAGTCAATTAAAATTAAATTAAATTTTAAATATTAATTTGTATTCTAAAATTTACAAGCTATCGCACATCTCTAAATATTTTTAATCAGAAAATAATCACCCTAATAACATGTTAATACGATTTTTGATATTGGTAAAATCATTATATATCCAGGTACCTTATTATTGGTAAATTTTCAAACTATATCTTATTTTGTCTACCATCTACAATATGTGTCAGTTAAAGAAATAGTTCTACCAAAAGTCCAAGGAAAATAAGAACTACAATTAAAAGATGAGACATGAAAATTGATGGGTGGTTGCTGCTGGAAAGGAAAGCCCTCAAGGCTTAGATTAAGTAGAATCAAAAGAATTAATGATCTGTTAAAAGAGTTGTCACTTTTTTTTGAAAGAATATTGAATAAATTTGAGATAAGTTACTTTCAGTGCATGAAACAGAACTGGAATCGAAGTCACAACAAGCACTATAAGACCCTGGTGGTTTGTTTGGAGTCTTATGCAAAGGATAACATATATTATTAAATTAATTGCATTATAATTTTAAGAGAATTAAGAAAAATTAAAAAAAAATGGTCAGTGAAAAAATAAACAATACTTCCTTATTGAAGGAGACAATAAAAGAGTGTGTCTTCTGCTGGAATTATAAATTTTATTTATTTATAATGAGACTATAGTTTCGAGAGCTTTGCCCTCTCCATCATTCTATTACACTCTTTTATTGTCTCCTTCAATAAATAAAATTCTGCTACTCTCGGCACAAAAACTTTCAAATTAATACTTCCTTAAGTATATTAAAAGCGCACCTTAAGACAAGAAACTACGAACATTAAAATATGTTAATGTTTAGGAATGTATAAATTAAATTAGGTATTTGAGGTATATAAATATTAATTTATTTAATTATGCAAAATTTTAATCTGATATTTTATGAATTTTTTTATTACACCAACTATTTCCCCTCCCCCCACTATTATTCGATAACCAAATAAAAAAATATTTATATTTCCAAAACAAAAACTGATGAATTTCTTAGTTTCAAAACTTTAAAATAAAAAATATAGATCTATTGAAACTTTTACCTTTGTAGTTAAGGAGCTGAAATTTGGCATATAAGTTTGTATTAATAAGCTGCGCTTTTCCCCTTCAAACAATTCCAGAGACTGGAACTCACTCCCAGCCACGGTCTTCCCCGCGACTTATAACCTTCAGGTGTTTAAGACCCGCATCCACAGATACCTTCGACTCCTACCTAACCCATAAATCCCCCTCTTCTTATTCTTTTAACGATGGAGGGGACAACCCAGGCCTTTAGGGGATGCACCTTTCTGGTCTATCTCCTTCTCAAATCAATAACATAAAAAAAAATCGCTCACAAAATAATTGCTAAAGAGCCTAACAAATCTTCAAAAAGTTTTCACTTTGACCTCCAATACAATGATTTTAGTGAGCATTCTGTTGGTACCTGCTATAGAAACAAACCTTATGATTCCAATAACAATAGAGGAGTAATTTTGGAGTCGTGTTAAGAAAATATGATAATTTTAATGAGAGAACAAAGCGTTAAAATTTTAAGCTTCCTGAATTTACAATTTAATCTTATAACCAATTTTCTCATAATCGTTTACTTGAAAAACAAATCGTTGCTAAACTAAATTATATGGTTTTTATAAAGTAGTAAAAAAATAAAATAATATAATTTGAAAAAAGCTAATAAACAGTAATATGAGAAGTTAGGGATACGATACTCAAATTTAGGTTCTAAATTTTAAATTAAATTATATATATATATATATATATATATATATATACGCCTTTGAGATAAAATTTTATGTTATACTTTAATCATCATAAATTTTGTTCTTCTCCTTTATCAGAAATTAATTAAATTATAATTATTTTTTTCTGCGATAATAAATTCAAAACGATATTTGATGAATTTCATTAATCGGATGTCAAAGTAGAGAGAGAGTATTATTAAATGCAATTTAATAGACGTTCAATATCAGGAAGCGAAACGAAATAGATTAAACTGAATATGAAGATATCTTAAATAGAAAAGAGCACTCGTGGTGGGGGTAGGTTAAATGGAAGGTAGGTAGATAAAGAGAAGGGGGGGCAAGGGCCCCTCCAGACTGGTTTGAAACATCTGCCTCGGATCCGTTCTTTCATTTAAAAATAGGAGGGCTTAATTTCAAAACTAATATTAAGAACAGTTTTAAATTTCAATTAAATATTAATCAAAGAGTATATTGGAAAATATATTTTTTCCTTTTTAATAAAATGACTCGTTTTAAACAATTTGAGATTATTATTTTTTTTTCTACTTAATTAAATATTTCGTTAAAAAGGTCATACGGCCAACGGTCTTCTCGTCTATCTTTTTTGTGAATTAGTCGCCAACTTCGAACTTAGAGGAAAATTATATTTTTTACTTTATCCAATGCGAAGCATGGGGAAAGTATTATAATCGGTCTCGCGCCAAGCTTGAGTTGTTTACCATAAAAGAATTGTCTTTTTGATTTTAAGTCGATTCTTCCATGTCTTCAGCAATGGCTACCGAAAATGATCGAAATTTTAAAAATCCAATGTATAATTAATTGTTAGTCCTCAAGTATTAGATCAGAATCGATGGCTATTTTTGATTTCAAGTCAATTCCTCCATTCTTCAGCAATGTCTACCAATAATGATCGAAACGTTAAAAATCCAATGTAGAATTGTTATTCCTCAAGTATTAGATGAGAATCGAATGTTATTTTTTATTTTAAGTCGATCCTCCAAGTCTTCAGCAATGGTTATCAATAATAATCAAATGTCAAAAATCCAATGTAGAATTGTTATTCCTCTAGTATTAGATGAGAATCGATCACTATTTTTGAATTTAAGTCAACATGGACTGCAAATTGCAAGTGATATTTGATTAATAATAAAGGAATAAACATATTAATATTCCAAATGACTTTAGATAAAGTTTAGCAACGATCCGTTGAAATTTATTTTTAAGAAATTTTGAAAACCCCCAAACCGACCATATATATGGCCAATTTTTAGGTAATTGTTGGTTTATTACAGCCGTCTAAATCACAGTAATATTACTAGTTGAGTCTCATTAAAATTAATTCGAAACGCCTAAAAAAGGATAGTTGTAATCCTTTATCTTAATAGACTCACGCTAGAATTATGACTTAGAGTTGAAGAGCATTAACAATACAAAAAAATAAAAAAAAAAAAAAAAAAACAGGCCAATAACCAAAAATATGTAAAATAATTTAATCAGAATAAAAATTTAATGAAAAAAAAACGATATCTCTAAATCTTAAATCTAGATTCTTTTGAAATTTAATTTACATATACATAATAATATATATAAAATTTAGTATTTAAAAATATGATTACATATGCATTTGTTATATACATTTGGAGTAAAAATTACCTAATTTAGCATTTCTGTGTGTCCAAAGTCAGAAAAGAGATGGAAATCTCTGGAGACTTTAATGCGTTCATATGCTCCTTTGATGATTCTAGCCATCTCACCCAACCCCAATCGCTGGAACCAGCCAAAATAAAAAATAAACTACTTCTGTTAGTAAAAAATACGACTATATATAAAATGTGGTGCATTTTTGTGACTTATACAAGTTGAATAATGAAAAAAGGTCGGAATTAAAAATTAATTTTTAATATATTTTTTTTCCAGCCACCCAAGTTTTATTGACTTAATATTTCCAAAAGTCCAATAAATAAATAATGGATTAATTAACTCCGAATGAATGAATAAAGAAATTAAATTTTGACGCTAAATTAATTTTGTTTAGGGGAAGGAAAATGGTGGAGGAGGGAGAAATTTGATATTGAAATTCTAATAAGAAATGAACTATGAAATAAAAACTAAAATATTTAATATATTTTAATATAGAAAAGAAAACCCACACGGCCACTAATAGTAAAAATAAATTTATTCAACTACAAGTACTCATTATTAATTTAAATTAATAATATAATAATCTAACCTTTATAATAATTTTGCTCATTTGCCATTTGTAAGTTTTATAGGCCTTATTTTTAATTTCCTTTATCTCGAAATAATTATTTTAATTAAAGATGATCTAGAGATAGCGAAAAATTTATTTTTGAAATAGAGAATATTATTAATATTAGTTAATTATATAAATTAAAGACTGATGTGTTTGTGTGCTCACCAAATACGAATGGAAAAGAAGCATCTAGTATAGAATAAGTCCTATCGTTTTCAAATATCTGAGTGAGAACGCTTATTAATGCAGATTATCCATACATTTTTTGGGCCAAATTTCAGCTCACTAGTAACAAACTTTCAAGGATTACCCATATAATGATTTTTTCTGAATTTCTGCATTCTTCATCTGAAAGTTTTGTATCATTAAAAGTAAAATTATTTTGTTACTAGAACCAGCTTTCTATGAGCTTCTATTCTCACACTGTCATAAGTATTTGAATCCAGACAGATAGCAAAAAATCTATGTTTGAAAATATTTCTTTTCTTTAGCAGTAACGAGTAATTAGAGCACATTAAGATTAGTAATAATATAAATATTATTTATATTTATTATTATCGTCAAGATTTTATTATACTCATGTAACGGGTCTAAAATTATTTATTTATTTATTATTTTTTTAAAATGAAAATAATTTGCAATTAATTGAGGAGATAAAAAATGCATTTAATTTAAATCGTATTCAAAAATAAGAAGCAAATTTTATCATATATTATCTATTTAGTTAAAAAATTAATTTTAATTCAACAGATTAATTTTTTTGCTTTTCTGTAATATATAACATATAAATTTAAATGTTTCCAGTATTAAATATACCTAAATAGTAAGTAAATTTTAATTTATATTTCTTTAAAGAATAATTGAAATAATCATGTCGTCAAGAGTATTTATTTTTTAACATTATTTATAATTTTATATTTATTTATAATATTTTTAATATTTTTGAACATTATTTATAAACATACAACTAGGATAGTTTATTAATTTTACCGAATATTTTTAAAATAGATAAACCTTATTGTCCTTATTTCAAGTCTAGACTACATTTAAATAAACAATCTATATATCGAAAGATGTTTAGAAACATTTTGCGATTTTTTTCTCAAACTCAAACAAAATCTCAAGTTTAGGCATGTTTAGAAATAAACTAAAAAGAAAAGATCCCATTTGTTTCTTAACACGTCTACACTTTGTTTGAAATGAAGTATCTTTTAATGTTTCTAATCATTTAGATATATAGTATAGCTAGCTTAGAAACTTTGAGTCGAAGATATAGGCTATAATGTTAAATAGAGATGAAGATGGAGCTTTAATAATCTATTTTTGAAAAAGGTTGATTTCTAAGAGATGCAGAATATAGCAATAACGACCAATTTCTAGCAGTTTTTATAAAAAAAGTTATTTGTAATTATTAGAGATTTAGGTTTCGGTATTTACTCAGATAATATGAATTTGCAATGAGTACTTAACATGGAATAGTGTCGAGTAAGTTACGTCAAACCAATCTTAGGAGGAATAGTCTAAGACAGTGTTTCTCAAACTTTATGGTCCGGGACCTCCTTTTGCAATTAAAAATTTCTAAGGACCACCCGAAGAATGTATATGTGTAGAAAAACATCCCGAAGTGGGGGGTTTAATTTATATTCAGGAGTTAATTTTTTTTGCTTATGTGCATTGAAACAGTCATAATTTTGATTAATAGCACATTTATTTTTAGTATCAATAAAAAATAATAACTTATCTTTGGTACGTCTTTGAACAAAACATGTTTGGACATTAACTAACTGACCAAGTTTATTAAGTAAATTTAATTTAATATGATGGGTGAGCCTGTTTATTTTGGCAAATTAAACCTGGGTTTAATATCGGTCAGTACAGGTTCATAACAATTTTTATGTTGCTAAGACGAGAGCGTTTCTTTGTATTGATGTTGGTCGAAATGTTAAAGAAAAAAATTGATCCGCCATCAATTTTTTCTGCCCCCCCCCCCATCCCGAATATTTTTCGTGCCACCACTTGGAGAATCCCTGGCCTAAGATAATATAAAATATTTTCCCGTAGCACCTAAATAAGACCTTTGTGATTAAATATTCTCAGAATAGTCAGAAAAATTATATTCCGTTTCTATTCGTGTTACTGGCCATCTTACTAGAATTGATGCGGTTATGTAGTTGGGCTATCATAATCTAGAAGAAGGTGGAGAAAAGTCTTTAAATTATAATATAATCTTTTAAGGAGTTAGGTGTTGGTTCTAGGTGAAACATTTTAATATAATAATAAAACTTGAGCAAGATGCGAGGTAGGTTTCGAAATATATCGAATTCAAAACTCAATTTTGTTTTATTTCTTTTTGTGAAACCTACCTCGCATCTTGCTCAAATTTTATTATTATATAATAGAATCAAAAAAATGAAGAAACAAGTGTAAATATGTTCAAGGCTCGGTACCCTCTCATTAATTTACTCCAACTCTGAAAGGGAAACTTTTATTCAGAGATATCTTAAATCTGTGAAATTTTTGAATTTTCCAGTCTTATAGGCCAATATATAATCTCTTGTCAAACTGTTGGTTAAAGTAGCTTAACCATCAGATATTTAAGCTGTGAGCAGTTAAGGGGTAAGTAGAAAATATCAGAACAAAATCGAGTATTCTTATGGTGGCTATCAAACAGTTATAGTTCTGCGTATGGACCAGTGAGACGTCACTTCCTTGGGAGATGCTTCTAGGTTGACACAGACTTTGAAGTGCAGATATTAAGGCCTTGGAATTATCTCATGCACTAGCAAATCGACCATAATAGTACCACCTGGGAGGATCGATAGCATACATTTATAAATTTGTAAATGGGATCCAGAGATTGACTGAGAACGTTTGTTCTTAATGAATAATCAAACTGTTAACAAACTGATGGAAAAATTGTTCATTTTTGTTCATTCCAATTTAGAAATTGTTAACTTTAACCAAACCACGATATTTTGTTTTAACAAATAAAAATAAATAATAATTAATAGTTAATGAGTTGAAATTTGACTCACGAGTTTGTATTAATAAAATTCATTTTTATGTCAATCTATTTGCCAAATCAGTAAAATTTAGCAGTACTCCGTATTGAAAAAGTTTTCCCTATTTTCTCCAATTCAGAGTTGAAATTTCTAATAAACAAAATTGTATTTTGCACTGAAAATTGCTTAAGCTAAAAAGGTTCTTTTGTGGATGTCTAAGTATAGATATTTGTCTGTTTTCCTCGATTTAAAGTGAGAACTCCCCTCGGCTCCTCAGCTCCCACCACTTTTCGCTGATTCACCAGAGTAGAAAGAGCACTGAGCCATCAAACGCTACCAAGAAATTGTCCTCGGCTTAGAAGAATCATGAAACATTTCGTTACTACTTAATTTTGCAAATCTATGTTAATCGCGAGGGACGAGGACGGTGCGCCTTTCTTTCTTTACCCGTGGATGATTATGCGTGCTTGTGTTAGTGTGTGTTATCTTGAGGAGACTGTGTTAAGTCTAATGAAATGGTGCTGTAATTGAATTAAGCTGCGAGGGGGCTGTGGGGCATAACTGGTCCTGGGGGACCCAAGGCCGGTCCCAGCATCCAGCATTCCTGGACCATGTCAGATGCAAGCAGCGCCGCCATGTTGTGCACTGGCGGCTGCGCGGGGCGGCGCTTTGGCAACGCCGCGTTGCCTTCCTCAGACTCACTCTGCGCAGGGAAAACGTTTTATTCTGGTCGCCGCACGCTTTGATCATTAGATGCTTGGCATTCAATCGAAATCTAATATTGTAATGAATTATATGCCAGATGGGCGGTCAATCAAAAACAGGGCCTGGAGGGGAGGTCAAGACCCCCACTGTGACTCATACTGACAAAGGACTTTTTCTTTTTCACCGCGGTAGAAAAAAAAAATTTCTAACTTTTGCTGATATTTGAATTTTTATTAACTGAAGATTTTTCCTCCAGGCAAGAATTTTATTCATCATCGTAATTTTACGATTCAAGTGACTTGAAGGGAAATATTTTCAAAAAAAAAAATCGTTCTTTTTTTTGTTCAGGTATCAAAAAATATTTTAAATTTAAATGAGTACCTATATAAAAACGTTTTTTACTTTATATTATACAACAATATGAAAAAGCTCAAAAATTATTTAATGATATCAATTTTATTTTCATTAAAACATTTTATTAATAACTTGAAGCTTATAGGCAAAAATATGTCACAAATGATTCAATTCCGAATAAGTTATCTGTAATATAACTTATTTCTAAAATGTATCATTTATATTTTCAATAATTATTTTTACTTTAAATTAAAGACTGATTTTGAACAGCAGCGATATCAATAAAATAATTAATAAAAGAAAACGTATGCTCAAGTTGGACTCACATGCCAAATTTATTTGTCATCAAACTAACTACATTTTAGAAGGAAAAACATTTCATCAAAAATAGTCCCATTAATATTTTTTTAATTTAAATGGTTGTATACTTAAAGAAAAGGACAGCTGTAGTGGATAAAGACATGAAGAGTCATTGAGCTCGTAAAAGAGGTGTTAAAATAAAGATTACAAAATAAAAGATATATTCAACAGTACGCTATTCGATATAGAGTGAGTTAATTTTTTTACTTAAGCAAATTTTATGTTCTTCTTCAAAATTTTTATTGGACTTTGACAATTGAACTTTGGATCATCAATCCTAGCTACACGCCAAATTTCTAGTTCCTAGCTTTTATAATGTATGGTCTTTAGCCGAATAAATCGATTTCAATCTTAATAATAAATAACTAACTGGGGGGTCGGATAGGTTAGTTGGTAGCGTGTCTTCCTGCTAACCAAGTGGACCCGGGTTCGAATCCGACTCGAGGCATCCGGCTAAAATCTGACCCCCGGGGTAGGGACAAATATTAGATAAAATAAATAGTATCGTATCGTAATAATAACTAACCATTCTCTTTAAATTTATTAAGACAAACGCCAGAGCCGAATCCCTAAAACTAGAAACATTAAATTAGAGAATTATATTCCTTCAATAACGTTGTTACCCACTAAAAAAGGTTTTTAGAAATTAAACCATTAAAAAGGGGTCAAATTTGTTTTCATGAATTTCTTAATATATTTTAGTACCAATGAGATATCGACTCGATTTTTGCCTATAAAAATTACCCATTCAAATGGTTAAAAGATAATCAACCCTATAAAAGGCTAACGTTTTCAATTATATATATATTTTAGAAATATTACTAGGATGTCAAAACAAATGTTTAACAGGATTTTAAAAGATTTATCCAACGGTACCCTACTTAATGATTTTTTGATATTTTCATTTTTCATAGCGATTTTTGTTTGGGATAATTCTCAATTTTTTTTTTTGCGATTCTCACGCTTTAAGCCGGACGTGTGTGTGTTCGCTCTAAGTTTATCAAGTGCAGATATTAAGGCCTTGGAATTATCTCATGCACTAGCAAATCGAGCATAATAGTACCACCTGGGAGGATTGATGAGCTCAAAGGGCCTCAAAAAAAAATAAAAATAAATAATAATAATATTATGTTCTAAATATTAATTTCTCTTAATTAGAGATTTTATTTCTCACCATGTTAAAATAAATACGTTTACTTTTATTAAAATTAAAAACTAGTGAGTTTTTTGAATTTTGAAAAATATAAAATTAAGAAAAAAAAATCAGCTTCAATGGAAATATTTTTTAATATTACTTTAAATATGCAAATTGGATGTTGATGAAAGCAGTCCACGGTGGTTGTAAAAAATAAGACTATAGAGGTTTTATTATTTTACATTTATTTGTTAAACCGACGTTTCGGAGATTTATTCTCTCCTTCTTCAGGGTAACAAAAAGTCAATGAAAGTAGTTCAAAACATAGTTACTTTCTGTCTCCTTTGACAATGCCAAAAAAACATTATAAAAATTCTTTTCATCTCGAATAGAAAACAAAGTAAAAAGCAATTGATGATCCATATGTTAATCATATGGATCATCAATTGCTTTTTACTTTGTTTTCTATTCGAGATGAAAAAGAATTTTTATAATGTTTTTTTGGCATTGTCAAAGGAGACAGAAAGTAACTATGTTTTGAACTACTTTCATTGACTTTTTGTTACCCTGAAGAAGGAGAGAATAAATCTCCGAAACGTCGGTTTAACAAATAAATGTAAAATAATAAAACCTCTATAGTCTTATTTTTTACAACCACCGTGGACTGCTTTCATCAACATCCAATTTGCATATTTATACCAGTCCGTCTCTAAAGAAAATCTCTATCAATTACTTTAAATAAAAGAAATCAAAAAGTCAGTATCAAAGATGTTACTAAATAGGTTTAATTTACAATCAGAAGGGTTCTCTCTATCGGGAGTCAAACCCAAGTGCTAAACTTGTTATCCAGAGTTGGCTTAACCAGCTTATGGCTTAATCCTAGAGATGAAATACTTTCAAGCATTTTAGTACTTTAGATTGTGATATATTCATTCTAGATGTAATTACAACACCAAATCTAAATTAATTGGTAATATTGTTCAAAGTATTATAAGTATTTTAAATATAACTAATCATTAAATAAGTTACGCACGTAGCTTAATAAATTGACTTGAATTCAATTCAATTAAACTTGAATTATTTGATTTTTCTTATCGCCTAATTCCCTCCTAAAAAGTCATCTATCATGCCTAAAATAATTAGATATCAATTTAACCAACTAGACAATATTATTTAGGTCACGCTAGAATAAAGAAAAAGATTTATTTTCTCCTAGAGAATTCATGATTTCATAATAATTTATCCTGACAGATCTTAAGGAGAAAATAAAGTATTCGAAATGTATGCTAATTTCCTTTTCTACTATTAGTTTTAATATTTTTGACCTTTTCGTCCTTCATTTGCTAAGAAACTATATTTAATTTCTTACGGCTAATTGTTCTAGTGGAATAGAAAAAAAAAGAGTAGAAAAGGGATATTCTTCCACTTCGAGCTGCCTTTTTATTAGCGTTAATGGATGTCTGTCTGCCGTGTAGGAATCTCCGCTCCGGATTCGCGAAAAATGGATAATGTTTTATGATCTTGTTTAAATTGGGTCAAGGCGTGGAATTGTTTCTTTGGAACAAGTTTATTGTACATTTTATAGTTGAATGTTGGTTGGGCGGATAATGGAGGAAACGTGTCCGAGGTCAAGTCTTCTTGGTTCGAACCTTCGAAATTTTATTAAAACTAATTCGTCTTTAGAAAGAGAAATGTTCTAAATTCATTGCAAGGGTTGAGAGAGTATAATAAAATTACGTGCATGGAATATGGAATAATAATTCCTGTGGAATTTGAACAAAGTGATCCATAAGTGAATATTTTAATTTATTACTATATTTTGCAAGTTGCCTGTCTACTTAGTAGATGTTGTCTGGGTAGAATCATGTAATCGGATTTTTACCAGCATTTAGAGAACCGATTTTCTTCAAATTTTGCATACCTATGATGTCATAATTAATCAATTCCAGAAATTAAAGCAAGAAAATATTTCATAAAAGATTAATAAGAAATCTCATGGCTTACAATGAATTAAAGATTATTTTCAATAAAAAATTGAAGAAAAATAAAATTCTAAAAAAAATAATTTTTTGGAACGTCACTTTTATCTTCTTAAAAACCAATGTTTCGGAGGATCTTGCCTCCTTATTCAGGGTGTAAAAGGGTTAACGAAGAAAACATACATAAGACTTCCTTCACTTCTTCAAAAGTGTTCGAATATTGTTATTTGAAATGGATTTCAGCTTTTAAATTTTAAATTTCAAATAAGTTTACAAAATTTAAATAAATTATTATTTTGTTAAAATAAAAATTAATTAATTTAGTAGAATTGGCCCTTAACCACCTCGATTAACAATCAATGTAAGTAAAACTCGAATTTGTGTCTTCTCGAATGGTGTTAGGATGTCTCTTTCTCTCTTTATTTAGGAACCACTCGTCCATAATCCATTCTTATCCGACCACCGAGGGACACCGCAGTCTCATCTTGATTATCCAAAAAGACTATTTATTCTCAATCAGGATTGATTACTCAAATTTTTAAATTAAATATTGTGAATTTAATTCTCATTTTAAAATTTCGAATTCAAATTTGCAAACGTATAGATGAATAGTTAATATATTTAAGACGAATAAAAAGTAGTATAGAAACTTACATTTAGAATTGAGGAAAAATCTTTGTGAATAGAAGAAATTGATTCTTACCTGAAACAGAAAAAAAATATTATTAGTATTAAGAAGTATAATTTATTCAATATGTAAAAAATAAAGAAACGGGCATATGGATATGATTTAATAAAGGAATAAAATCTTGTCATTGATCAAAATTGACCTTTTAAAGTCGAGTCTATTAATTGAATTATTTATGTTCAACAAGTTCAAATGTAATATTACATTCTGTTTTCGATTGAATTAGAATATTATCTAAAAAAGCGATTACCTTGTAAGGGCAAAAGGGGAGAGAATAAAAAACAACCAACCGCCTGATAGAGATAAATATAATAATCTGCAGGTCCAAAATGGAAAGAAAATCTCATTTCATAAATGTTAATGGGAGACAAATTTTAATTTAAGATATCCATCTTTCTGAGGAGATATACGATTATGTGTGCGTTTCATAAAGAGAAATCTATGAGGTTTTCCTCTGCTTGAAGCAAATAAACATATAAATAAATATACATATAACGAATATAAATATGTATAGGTATATAAAATTTATTATAAAGTAAATAGTTTTGAAGTTTTGACTTTTATCATTAGTGTTTTTAATTATAAATATTTCACATTAGTTCAAATACCAAATTGGATACATAAATTCAATAAATACAAAAATTAAAAAAAAAAAAATAATAATTTTCAAACATTTATTAAAACTCCAAATGTTTCGGGAGAATTTCTCTCTTTATCAATGGAATATACAAAAAAGGAAAAGGGAAAAAGTTGCATTATATTCACTATATAAAGCAACTTTTTTTCTTTTTTGTAAAATTCCATTGATAAAGGGATAAATTCTTCCGAAACGTTTGGAGTTTTAATAAATGTGTGAAATTTTTTTTTTTTTTTAATTTTTTCTTTTTATTTAAGTATATTTAAAAAAACAATCAATAAAATATTTTCTATAAATAAATTGTATTTGTTCTAATAGCAAGCTGGTCCCATAACAAACGATTGTTCTCTAGAATGAATGATAATTCACACTTCAAAATAAATTAAATAAATTTTTAATTCTATATTCTACTAAAAATTCGACCCTCCGCAAAATTTTCATTCTATTAAAATTTTAATACAATTTCTTTAAAGAAAACAACATCAAGTTATTATTATGCTGGAAAACACAAGATTATATATATATTCAAATTTTCACATACATCAACAAAGGGATTTATTTGGTCAAATTAAAAAAATATTTATATCAAATTTTTTATTTAATACTTTTATTATGTAAATTTACTTTGAATTAAGAATTATATCATAGACAGAAATAGATAAATTTCAGTAAAAATCAATATCAATTTCAAGTGTGTATCTTAAATAGTTCACGAGCTACAATATTCTGCCACACAGAAGAAATAGAGAAACTAATAGGGTCACATTTTATGTTTGTACAAAACCCTAAAAAGCGATTACCTTTTAAGGAAAAAAGGGGAGAGAATGAAAAACAAGCAACCGTTGAGATAAACATAATCTGCAGGTCCAAAATGGAATGAAAATCCTATTTCATAAATGTTAATGGACAAATTTTAATATAAGATATCCATCTTTTCGAGGATATATGTACGCATATGTGTGTGTTCCAATGTTTGAAGGGAGCCTCGGACCTTGAATGTTTAATTGCTACATTATATTGAAGGCAAAGAGTCGCAAATTGTGAAATTAATAATAGATGGTCCATTTGTGTATACTCTATTGTGAATAGATGTATGAATTAGTGTGTGTGTATGTGTGTGTGATGCATAATGCACGTGGCCATTCCTTTGGCGTAATAAGCCCTTGCCAATTGTAAAGCGCCCCGTGAAGAAAACTTTATATAATTTCATCTTCCGACAATTTTAGAATTTTATTAGACGATAATAAAACCGTGTTTGGTAAGAAGTGGGACGCTGCGGGGCTGGTGTGGAAGGATGGGGTTGGTGTGGCTGGCTATGGGGCAGAATTGAAATCAACCGGTGCATATTAAATCACCATCTACAACCACCTTAACCGAGACTTGTTTTTTTTTCTTTTTTTGTATCAGAGATAAGATATAAATTAAAATAATAATCGTCGTAAAACAGAGCAAAATAAATTTATATTACCTAAATAGAGAGAGATTGAAATGAAATTTTTCAGATTACCGCAGGTTGATTTCAGGGGGAGTTTGGACGAAAGTAAAATTTTATATTACTTGGGATTTTACATCATTTCAATCGAATTAAAATGTTGTTTTTTTCAGTACACGAAATATCAATATATTTTATTAATTTAAGCATTTTTATTATTTAATTTTCCATTCAAAGTTTGTATATTAAAATATTAGACAAACAAGAAAATGTGTTGTAATTAAAATGAGATAATTTTGATTAAAATAATCATTTTTTGATAGGAGTTTGGATAGCTAAATTGATAATTCTAGGTCGAAGTTTATTTTGGTCTAGATAATCTCTTTAAAATTTGATAAATGATTTAATTTTTAGGAATCAGTACTTTCTAGTATCATCAGTATGTTTCGGACCATAGTTTTCAAGTTTTCTTCAAGGTTGATGAATCTAGCTAGTATATATTTCTTGGTTTTCCTTAGTACAGCGATATTTCAGAGTCTCAATACTGAAGCAGGAGAAATTCTAAATCTTTTTCTATAAGCTTTTGTTCACAACTACAGTACTAGAATCCTACGAAACATCGTGATAAATCTAAAAAGATATAAAAAATCTTAATTTCATCTTTCTAGAAATATAGAATTGATAATTTTATAAGTATTTTTTTATTAAACCCACTATTTAAAAATATTCAAATTTTCAAGAAATAAAGTTTTTTAATTAATACCAAGACCCAAGAATAAATTAAAACATTCTAGTATTTTCCCACGATTCGGGCTCTGGTTCTGAAATTATCTTATAAATCTATTTAGAATAACTCAATCCCTTGATCTTTGATTTCAATCCATTTGTCACTTGAAGATATGACTCAGGAACTAGAATCTTCAAAAAAATCATGTTAATACTAGAAAGTTCTAATCATTTAAGTTATATGATAAAAAAAAAGTAAAAAAGAAATGGAAATAGATATTAAAACAAACCGAGAATCAAACCCGGGCCTCTACGAATCCGGGGTGACTCTTACCAATAACGTATGAGTTCTGATCATAAGTTATATAACTTTTCATTTCTTATTATTTTCGTTTATTTTATTATTTATTTTTATTAGATATAACAAATCAGGGGGAAAAAAGGAAACAATTAAACACCGTGTTAAATCATACGAATAATCGCAACGTTTCGCAAATTTATTGTAGCTTGATCAGACTATATACAAAAAATAAATACAATTGAATCACTCACAATCATTAAAATTAAACCAGACATTATATATTTACCTTGATCAAATTATTTTCAAACACTTTGTCATACAATTTTTTCATTTTTTCCTCTAATTTGTTATATCTAATACTGATTATGGAACTGAACAATAATAATAATTTATTTTTATAGTACTAATATTTTTTTAATTTTATATTGAGTAGTCTAATTTGAAAAAAACTTTAAGGTCATTTAGAAATATATTTAGTCAGTAACTACTACTTCTTTAGCTGCAAATAATAATAATAACCGAATCCAAATATTGGTAATGCATTAATAGCAGGATTTCTTTATTTTTCGGCCACTAGGGCCTGTTTTTAGCCTAGTTACTAGAACTATGGTAATTGATTTACAATAGTGTTTCTATAATCAGTCATTTCACTAGTCCAACTCTTATCAGGTCGGTAGATGAAATTTTGGTTAGTAACTTTTGAGGAGTTTTGTTGTAAATAGCAGGAGTAATTTGGTTTCGTAATTCTAATTTTTATCTTAAATCTCGTAATCCGACACCCTCTCGGATTTCAGATAACATTGTATTTAAATTAATGTGTTTTAATTGAATAACTTATGGATTTGTTCTTTTTTTTAATACAAGCTAACCAATAAATATAATATAGCGAAGATAGGTAGATAAAATTGAATTTATTATATATACTTATTAGACAAATTTAATAGTTAAAAATAAAAAGAATAAGAACATATTTTTAAATTTCTTAGTCCTATCTATTTCAGGGCTCAAATCTTCTAAAAACAAAGTTGTTGTTTTTTCGTTTATTGCTTAAAAACGCTAGAAGCGTGGCGTGTATCAAAGTTGGTTCTAGACTTCTTCTTGATTCTGGAATTTATACCTGACCAAGGAGGACCTTGAAAGAGTTGGGGAAAAAGAATATATATTTTTAAATGAAATTAGGATTCAAGGTCAATTTGATATGGAAAGCAATTAAGTGATTTATGAATAATTTAAATTACGTTGTAATCTATTACGAATAAATTGAGCCGCAACTAAACTAAAATGGTCCCTCAATAATAGAACATCCAATTATTCAAGGATTAAGAAGTTCAAATCTAATTAAATATTTTATATTAATAATCGAAAAGGAATGAGATAGATAATATCGATCTGTGCCAGCCAGTCAACCTACGCCCTAATTGCTTATTATATTTACAATATAGGTATTGACAAATTTAAAACGAAATAGGAATAGGAGAATATATATAGATATATATATAATAAAAAATATAATGAAACATACCTATTCATTGTGTCTGTGTATAATTAAATAAATTGGTTTATTGACTTAAATTATGCCTCTATTGTGAATACCTGAAGGACATAAGCACATGTGTGACAGGTATCAAGCTAGATAATAATTTATTTGTCTAATATATTAGAAGTAAATACGATATCTAGGATCTAACTTTTGACATTATTTTAATTAAAAACTTTTTTGTATTTTATAAATAATTGAATCATTTTTGTGGATCACACTCTAAAATTTGAATTTTTGAGAATATTTTGAATTTGGTTAATAAATTACACTTTAATAAGACTTTCTGAAGACTGAATTATATTAAATAAAGAGAAAAAATAAATAAATAAATAAAATCATTGAGTAGTAGTCCTGAGAATGATCTAATAAAAAAGATCAAAAATTTGAAAATAAACGATTTACATTTTATTTATTCATGTTCGTTAACATACGATTTCTTCAGCAATTGAAAAAAAAATTGTAAAATTTTATATGAGTAAATATGAAATTAATTTTTAGTCCTCAAAAACTTTAAATAACATTTTTTTAATGATAAAAGTGTTTCAACATAAAAAAAATGTGTAATTTGACTATTTGAAGATTCAGTCTTTTATTATTAAAAATTGTAAAACAAAGAAGATAGAAAAGATGAAAACTGATTATTCTAAAGCTTAAAATTTTTAAATATCGATATAAAAAAAGACAGAGGGATATTTGAAAATTATCTTTTTAAACATCCAAACGTGTAATTGCCATATGTAAATTGAATAAATAAAAAAGTTTTTGATTCATTATTTGTTTAACGATGTGTTGATGAGTAAATGTAATTTTCAAAAGCCTGTAGGGTAGACTTTGCGTTGCCATGAAAGTTGCATACCTTTTAGGCGGTTAGAATACTACATCAATTTCACGGAAATTAAAATATATATTACAATAAAACTATAAAAATATGATGTACACAAACAATTATTTATCATTTATTCCAACATATAGAACTTTATACATTAGAAGGGCGTGATGGGGAATAGTCACGTGTGCCCAGGGGCCCAAAATTTCTCTGGGCGGGCTGGATAAAAAAGAATGAAGGTATCTGAAATATTTATTGATTTTTAAATTAGACAGATGTCAGGAATTAATTAAGTTATTGAAACCTCAAAATATATTCACTTTCACTACAAACACAAATTTCTACTTATGTAAAAGTATAAGTAGAAAGAAATAAAATTATATTTAATGGTGTCTGTAATTCTATGAACATAATTAATATAAGGGATGAAGGGTTTTTTATTAGTGAGGGTTGGAGTCAGCTGATAGTGTGTATGAAGGTGGAGAGGCCATATTGTAATATTCCCAGTCGATGTTTCATCATTCACTGCCTGAGATACAATGCCAAATCTTTCTATCTCTCTCCCTCTTATATACTCTTCTCCACGTCCCTATCACCCTACATACTCACCACTCTACCTATCTCCCCCTGCATACCCCACCACTATCCCTATCTTTCCCTTTATATACCCCCCGAGAGCAATTAGTGCAAGCTATTCTTAGCTTAACTTCCGAGATAATCTTAATCGGCTTAGAATAGTACGTCATACTATTTTCACTTATCACTTTTAATTATTTAACTCGTGTTTAAAGCACACCACTTCGACTTTCACTAATCACTACTAATTATTTAACAGTTTTTAAAGCACATCACTCAACTTTCACTCATCTTACATTAGAAAATTGATTAAATTCACCCGAAACCTTTGGTTGTATAAAGAATACACGTTTGAAGTTTTTACTTACCATATATATTGGTATATACTCCTGTATAACATATTTTGGTTTTAAATATTGCTGTTTCATATCTATGATGTCTCAATAATAGACATAAATGGCCTTTTTCGGTGTTTAGATCAAAAACACTATAAGAATCAGCGTATAAAACTCTACTAGTATTCATTTTTAGCTTAACAGATACAAATTTTTGTTGAGCAGTGTAATCTTTGTTTTAAATTAAACCCTATTTTAGCATTAAATCTAGAAATGCTCAAACTAAGATACCAATACAAAATCTAAAAAAAATTAAATAATAGATTATTTTATTTCAGGTAAAATTTTATCTAAAAAATATAACAAGGTGTTCTTTATAAAAAAAAATGTTATTCGTTAGTTGGTTCCTTCGCGTGGAAGGAAATCCTTCAAAAGAATGATTTTTATTTATTGTGAATTATCGTGATTCTTTTGGTTGATTCAATAGAGCGAGGGAGAAAGAGGTGTGGTGTGTGGTAATGTTTAGTGGCTGTTGAGGCGGACGAGGGAATTCTTTAAATCCGTCTTCCTCTGGGTGAAAAATCAAAGAAGGGATTATGACTAAACATCCTGAACACTGAGCCCTCCATTATTTCCTTTTTGCCTATTGATCGGCAGTTCATAAAAGAATCGAATAACCTGAACTAATTTGTCCCTTCGAAATTGCTCCACATAATAATGTATTTGGAGACGGGAAACCACAGGGCGATTCTTTTTTTCCTTTTCAATCATCTACTCAAAAATGGTATTAAAATTTATTCGAGAAATTCATTCATATGAAAAAAAAAAATCTAAAAAAGGAAAAAAATATTAAATATTCGAAAATATTTAATTTTGAAGGCATCTATCTAGATAGCTAGCTTCTATAAAAACTTTTAATAATTTTTTTTTTACAATAAGTCAAATATTTTTCTATACATATAATCAGTAGCAATTTAACGGTGGGCAGACTGGGCCAGTGAGCCCGAAATTCCAAATATGATCGAATAGATCATTAATACATAATATAGGACTCTTTTAAGTTACCGCCTAGGGTCCCCTAACACTGAAATGCGCCACTGCATGTAATATAGTAGTAAAATTTATAAAATGGTGGATATAAAATTGCTTCATCCCTTCAAACTGATAAACCACAATTTACATATTCTTTTAAATTGGGTCTTCTGACAGCTGAGTGATCAGTGTTTAAATGACATATAAACAAAAACCAAACCTATTTATTAAATAATATTCTTTGATTATGCTTATGACATTTGTGACAGCAACCCAATTGTGTTAGTTTCAATTTCTACCACACGGCGGTAACACCGTACTTACAAATAGTAAGAGATAGCATTTTTCATACTGAAACAGGTTAAAATCATTGTGTTGTATTATGAAGAAATATATTGAAGCTGTTTTATGACAATCCGTGACAAAATTGCACAAGAATTAAAGTTCCTAATAATATAGACATTTAGTTTAGTCTCCAAATTCGGCTCCAGCAGATGAGTCTATGTATACTTAAGTTAAAATAAATCTCATGGAACTTTTCTTATTTTTTTTACTCTTTGATGATGCATAAGTGTTTTTTGAAAACATTTATTTTTTCTCTTATATAAAACAAGTAAAAAGGTTTCGAATCACCAAACAAACTAGTTGTGGTCTTCAACACCTAGTATTGATAATATTTTCAACAATGTAAAAAAGTAATTTCTGTATTTTTATGAGATTTTCTGCCAATATCTAAGTGGGAATTTTTAAATAAAAGAAATATCAAAACCTGCATGATTCTTTATTAAACTCTTGTTAAAGTTAAAAAAAACAGCTATAAAAATTCCTGAAACAACAGTCAATATCTAAATTTATCACAATTGATAGACTGTACGTCTCGTACACACTTAAAAATTTGAAAATATTTTCTTCTATAATATAAGCTTATAAAATTTTCTTCCTCATTATACTAATTAAAATCCATTTTCATTTATTTGATGAATGCTGATTTAATGGATAAATATTCGCCATTGCTGTCATTTAATGTTATTGCTTTTCCCTATCAGTTCTGCTTTTCATATTTTAATATATATTGTCTATTAGAATAACGGCGTAATAGATTTAGAGAAATGGAAATGAAAGCCTACAACTTTAATTATAGCTTCATTATTTGAAATTTTGATGATAACTGACCAATTCAGGTTGAAGAGTGGTGGAGGATGAGGGCGCAATCACCTCTTGCTCAATACTTATTCATCCACTTTCAAATCCCTCCCTAGTGCTTTTAATTATGCTTTATTTTTTTCACCAAGCCTCCTTCCCTATTATACACTCGATCAAGTTTGAAAAAAAAAAATTCGATGAAATCTTCGATGGTTGGAAATTAATTTGCTGTCACTTTTCGTCTGGTTTTCGCGTTTTCTGACTTGAAGGGCCGCTTGGGGGCTGTCATCGGGGGTAGCCACCCTGAAAAAAGCTCTGGCTAGCCCATTCACACCTGGCTGTTGTGCTGCACACCCTCCCGAGGGCTCAATTGTGTCAATTAGCCCTATTGAAGAGCGACGTAGGGATTCTGGACCAGCCAGGTTGGCACTCGATTGATAAATAACTTACATTGTCCGAGCCGTTGGCGTTGGTTGCCAAATGAAAATAAGCATTGACTGAAAGCCATTCACTTGCACAGTCATAGGTCAAACAATTCAAGTCTGAAATTTGACTCGGATCGAGGCTTTTTTTAATTAATGCCATTTTCAATTATGAACTTTTTTTTTGCCCCGCGCGCTCTCTCCCTTTCTGCCCGTCCTTCATTTGACAATCTGACAATAGTCGGAAATCATTCTTTGATTTTTTTTTATTAGCAATTTTATTCATTTGATTCATAATTAAAAATGCAAATTTAATTTTTATTCATATTCTCATTTAATTGGGTTTAATTCTTTATTAAAATGGCAATGACAATAATAATACTGATGCAAATTTTACCTAGTTCAGTGATAATTATAATCTGCTTATTTTTCGGTAAAACCACATTCTATCGCCTTGAAATTTTGGCTAGTCATCGCTAGCTAAAATATATCATGGACCTAAAAAAAATTAATTAATTCACCATGGATTTTAACGATATTATAGACCTCAATATCCAAATATCGTCGCTGTTATATAAAAATGTTGTGTGTAAAAATCTACACTTTTCAGTAGTTCTGTTTTCATTTTGTATTAACCCAAAATACATAATATACCTAGATACCTCTGGGCTTTTATTTTTAATCTGTAACTTGAGTTCCATCACCTGATAACATACAACAATTTGAGATGTTGCTAAAAATACAAGTGTTTTTCTTCAATAAAATTTTTTTGGTAATTTTGAGATACGACATTTTGATATAACAGTGACGATATTATAAATTACGATGAATATTCCTGTACCATCATGCCCTTACAATCTGAAAGTTGTACTTTTAAACACCTAACATTACAATCCTCAGTTTGGGAGTTTAAAATACCAAGTAGTATAATGTAGCTCATTCCAGAGAATAAACTAAATCTTAAAGTAATTAGAAACTGATCTTTGTTCTATACGTAAAGTTTTACTAAATAATTTTAGGACTTAACCAACGAGGATTAAAAAAATATATAGTTTTCGTTGTGAAGTCTACATTAGATTGGTAACAAGATCATTGATAATTATTTTCAAAAAACAGAAAATTTTCATTTATAGATCCATTAGATCTATTGTACTTTGTAATTTTAGATGAATTTGATGTTTTCAAATTTTAGAAAGCCCTATTTGTTGAATAAAGTTATCAGTGACAGTATTAGATAATGATCATGTAAATGTAGTGAATTATAAAGTTAAATTTTGAAGAAATTCAAAACTATCAGAAATTCTGATCTGTAACATCAGTATTTTCTTCGGTATTAAGCCGACCATAGCAGAAAGAGTATAACCTTAGCTTCACACGCTACTTCTTTTTACTCCGTCTTGCATGTGCGTTCTTGTTTGTGTAAAAAGTCGGAGTAAAAAGAAGGTGGTTTTTGTTATCCACTTGTTAGGTTTTTAGCAATTTACCTGTGTGACTTAAATAGTTTGGGCAGATAAGATATAGCACGAGGAAGGCCTTTAACATGGTAAAAAGTTGTGTCTAGTTATATATTCATTTTTAACAATAATCTAGTTTATAGTTTTTTAAAAAACCACAGTTTTAAAACTATAGCTAAACTTTTCGTGCTCTATTTCGGTTTAAAGTGAAGTTGCGTCAACGTTTAGACACTGATATAATCAAAAAATTACTCATCATCATCATTAACTTTACGGTTAAGGAATTCAGCCTGTCCCGTCTCCAAAATAAATTGGTTGGACCATCTTTTAATTGGCCTGCTTATTTTCCTATTCCCATTAGTTCGGTATTCACAGATTGTTTCCTGGGAAGAGATTTTTGTTCTTATCAAAATATATTGATTAAAGCTTTGTTGGTTGACTAGTTTATTAAGAACATTTTGAAATAAACTACATATTATAAACTGTAAATATTTGTTTATTAAACCCCCAACGAATATACCCATAGAAACATAAATTTACGAAGTTTCAATCAATTTATCTGCGATCATTTTCAAGTATGAGATACCATGGCGGTGGAACTGAAAAAATATTATGTATAATATATTTAATATCTACAGACCACCGCCGTAGAATCTCATACTGAAAACGATTTCAGATCAATATGTTGTCTATTTGTTTGTATATATTAGAGTAGTGTTATATTAATTATTTTAACATTTTATAATATAGTTTATTTCAAAAAGTTATAATAAACAACATATATTATCTACAAACCAAATTTATTATTAACAAATTATGAAAATTAACATAAAACATGTCTTTGAGATATAAAACAGTACCAGAACCAACGCAATGGTTTAATTATGCTTTTGGTTAAATTTATTATTTATTAATCCCTGTTCTATATATGTATTTATAATTTTTATTATATTATTATGTGTTCAGATAATTTTAATCTTGTCGAATATTTTGAGACGCCCCACAATTTGTGACCTGATCCCCTTGGTGGGTCGCGACCCACAGTTTAGGAAGCGCTGATATAGAAGAATTTAATGACAATAAAATTACCAACATTATTATTATTAATGATGCGTAGGAAGTACATTATTTAGTTATGTGATATAAATTATCTTAAAATGTAAAATTGTTTTCAAGGAGATATATGCACCCTCATTTGATCCCTATTTCAGGGGAGTACCTACCTATAAGTAAACTCTGTGTATATAAAGAATTATTAATTTTTTTGTTTTCCCTGTTTGAAATTGTATTGCTTCCTTTTTTCATATGAATCAAAAAAAATATGAGCTAATTTAATTAGAATCAATTTTAGATAAAGTTTAATTAAAAACTTTGCCATTAAAACAATATATATATGAAATAAAATATAAAATGTTCTCTGATTATTATTCATAAAGAAGGTTTTTATGAAAGTATTAAAATTTTAATGTTGCATAATTTGTCTTGTTCTCAGATGCATATATTAAATAGAAAACCGGATCGAAAAGGGAGATGGAGAATGGGGGGGGGTGTTCGGATATTATTTTTCCATAGAAATTTATATGAATCTAAAACAGGAGGGCGCCACAAAAAAAAAAGAAGTTTATAGAATCTACCCCTTTCCTCCCCCTCAGCCGCTCACCACCTTGCTTTAGATATATATACTACCTTTTAATGATTCGGATATAAAATTATTACTATTTAATTATGAATATTAAATTCCGTTGTTATAACTTTTCGTCGGATTTTCGATTTTATTATCTACCTATTAAGAACTATATAATAAGTTTTTTAATTATTATTATTATTATTATTATTAATTAAGGTATGAAAAATTATTAACATAAAAATTCACTCAGAAGTGCATTAAATATTATTTTGTATATCGTCTTATCGTGGAATTATTATGTAATGGTAATTAAAAGGAGCGCTAGTAAAACTTTTATATAAAAGTTGATAATCAAGGACGTGTGTTTGGAGAATATAAAAGAATATATGTGTATATTTTCTGTAGCTTCCTTAAGAGTATATTAAGTTTAGGCCTTCCGGAAATAATTAGAAAATAAACATTGATATACACTTCACAACTTACAAGATTTAAAATTAAGCGATGAAAGGAGGGAACTAGATTTCATTTGATAAATTATTCATATTATTTGTAGTAAATTTTTTTATTTAATAGGAATTAAAGAGACAAATTTGCTTTGTATAGTAAGAAGAATAACATACGAAGGAAGGAAAGAAAGAAGATAAAATTAATCGGACTAGCTTACTGAAGATTCCGCAGCTAACGTATGTGTATTAATAAAATAGAATGTTACGTCCGTACGTCAAGCTTGGATCGTATGCCAATAGATGGCAGTGCTACCCCTTGAATCTTTGGCCAAGAAGATTGGCACATTTTTTAAAAAGCTCTGAATGTCCCGCCAGGGACTATAGGTGACGCCGGACCGAAGGTCCGGTCATCAACTAGTATATAATATTACTAACTAGCTAAATTGCACGTCGCTCTGTGAATCCAAAATACTTCAGCCCGCTCAGTGCCTAGGAAATAGCAGAAAAATTATTATATTTTTCAAATTGCTTGGGATATGAGATTTGTTCTTGTCCTTGTCGTTGATAAGGAGAGAAAATGTGTGGTAATGTCTTACTAAAGTTATCATTTTATTCTTGTAATATTTTAATGTTTAATCTTTGAATGCATTATATCCTATATATAGTCAGCGTCACGAAATTAGGAGTATCAACCTGCACTACACAAGAGCCACTGTCACTGGGGAATAACTTTTTTTTAGGGGGAGTGAGCTAAAACGCGGTTGTCTCATCAGTTAGGGCTCCTCTTTTGCGCAACCCTCGACTTAAAATCGACAAGGCTTTCATGAAATGAGAATTGACGATTTCGTTATTTCAACTAAAGCAAGAACAAGCAAAAAATGTTGATTTTTCAACTAAAAACATTGTTTAAAATTATATTAATTATTTTTGCAGAAAATAAATATTTAGGAATATCGTGACACCTTTAGCGAATTAATATTGAAATAATTTATCAAAATAAAATTTTATAATCATTCTAAAAGTTATTAAATATAAATTCAAAATTCTTTATTATTATTTTTTTTTAATTTAAAATGATTTAAAGTATTATGATTTGGAGAAATCATATTCCTTCTATGTTTTTATATAAAAATAAATAGAAGTATATGTAGAGTATAAATGAAAAGTATTAGGAAAATTTTTTATCACGCTTCGAATATCTTTCTAATTATATTCATTTTTTATTAGTAATACTTTTATTTTTTCAGCTCGATGTGACTTTTATCAATAAACGCTGCTTGTTATACTTCCATTTAAAAAAAAATACCTGCAAATATATATTTTATTATAAAAAAAAATCAGAGAATATTTGATAAAATCTCCTGGTCCGAGGCTCATCCCCGCAAAACAAATTCATTCTATTTAAATGCCACTTTATACAGGGCCGGCATAAATTACATTTTTCAAATTACGGGAAGCTGACAAAAGTGATTTACAAAAACAAAATCCACCCACCCACCGCGTGATGCAATCCGACAAATTAGAAGACTCATCATTTTAGAATTTTCTCACTTATAACCGGGTGTTAAAAAAGTTAACATATTTTGAGAGTAAATAAAATCGTACGATTTTATTCATATTGGAATAAAATTGTATTAAATAAAATGTTATATTAGATTTTCGGGGATTTTCATTTAGCATTGGGGGGGGGGGGGCAGTGACCGTCTGGGGTTGATATGAAGAATGTATACCAATAAGAATTGGTTTAATAAATATATGTTGAATTGAAAAGGTAATAATAATAACGCAATAAAATGGTCATAAATTAGGGACTTTTTACCCCAAGGTATGGACATTTTACCCCCCGAGAGCGATTTCTTAAGTGATAATAAACAATGACTCATATTGCAAAAGAAATTTATATTTAGACTGAGTTTTTTTTTACTTTTTCCTTGTTTTGACTAATATGGGGAAGTTGACAAAATTGTACCTGTCACTAAAATAGAACCACATTCAAATATCACTTAAGATCAATTGTTCACGGTCAGTATCTACAACTTTTACCACCTAATCCATATTTATTACGAGCAATATAAAAAAGTAATACAGTGAAACCCCTAAAATCCGAACCACGGAGATCCGAAATCCCGGGAAATCCGAAAAAGATAAACTTATTTATTAAGTCATAAAACAATTATGTATATATTCTACATTATAACCTTATTATACATATTTAGTTGAAAAATTAACAAAGTACAATAGCATACCTAACAAAGTGTAAATGTGGCTACATACTTATGTCATCCAGGATTGAAAAACGGTAAAAGTTGGTTATTGAAATTCTTTAGTTTAATCACTTTGCAAAAACAAACAAATAATAATAGAAACACACAAAATATCACTTAATCTTTCACTTGATATCAGTTATCTTCAATTGTCGAAGGTGCTTTCGGCTAATCCGAACAGGCTACAGTCCCAATTATTTTGAATTTTAGGGGATTCACTGTATATAGAAGCTCTTCGAACGAATTGAGAAAAATAGGTAAGTCTACTATAAAATTTTGATTATAATGTAGTTGCATTGGCTCTTCTAATAATTGATAAATTTTATTTATTTTTACATTAACATAATTCTACTTTTCTTATTTACATGTAACAATTCTTCAATCACCTTAAAATTCATTGTGAAAACGAAATTTCAACTTATATGCTGAGTACCCGAAATCGTACTTCTCTCTAGTTTTAAAAATCGTACCAGTACTATTTAACCAACTGATTAATCTTTTAAAAATATGCAAATATGACACAATGTTCAAGATGTTCTATTTGCGTACATGAGGCCTGTGTATTATTTTCCTCAATGTTAAATAAAATTAGTTTATTATTTATGAGGTACGATTTTGAAAATCAACCTGTATGATTTAGGATACCGACATTTTGTCTTCCTTTTAAAAAATTGTTTGTAAAATTATAACAACCGTTTTCAGAATAAAATTAATGTTGTACACAGGTTATTTAAATACTATTCTATAAAATTGCTAAGCTACATTCTCAGACAAACTTATCAGAACTTTAGATTATGCATTATTTAAGTGGTATGATTTTGGCAACGCTCCCCTACTACCTTCTTTCAAAATAGTTAGCCCTTTTTTAACACCCTGTCTAATGTGTACATATATTGAGGGGTAATGTTTTGTGTTAGAACCGGACTGTACTCACCAACGCGCTATAAATCATGAACCCGATTAGGAATATAAAAAAAACCTCCTCATCTATTGGCAGGCGGATAAATACCAGGGCTACAAATCTTGTTTTATTAATTTTAATGTCGCGACCATTAAGTAGAAGGCACTTTTATGAGGGTACCTGGAGAATTTGTCCAGCCGAGATGGATCTATCTAACCAAGACAGGCAAAGGGTTCATGACTTATTAAAAAAAGACAACTCACCTCTGGGAAGGCGAGGGGCAGGGAAGATCTTTGAAAACGTTTATTATCGACCATGCCTTAATAGTTCTTTAAAAGAATTTAAAATCAATGGTGTAAAATTTTTACGACACTTCATTTGTACAAGACAATTGGCTTTTGGGTAGATGCGTAGATGCAGAGTGTGAAACAATAGTCAATTAAACTATGGATATGAGACAGGCGATAATGGAAACGACCTGCTTGATACAATCTTGTGTTTTCCATATTGCATGTAGTTATCTTTAATAATATGTATTCATTTAAAATAATTTAATTATGTTCGCTTTAAATATCCGACACGTAAGCTATTCAAAATTTAACCGATGGTTTGTCCACTTTCGTTTAGATTGAAGCCATTATTGGAACTAAGTTTAGATAATTGCATACAAATCTGATGATTAACTGTTCGTTGGTAGTCAACGATATCTGGTGGTTTTGGCCCTAAATCGTACAAAGAAAATAGGTACATTTTCTTTTAAAAACTAAATGAAAAATGTTTAAATAAAATTATTAGTTTAAGGGCCGTCCAAAAATTACGTCACATGAATTTAAAGATTTTTCGACACCACCCCCTACCCTTTGTCATATTTTCATTGAGCCCCTTATATTGTGACGTCACACTATTACTTTTTATACTCTATAATTTAATAATTGTAGATTTTTTTTTTACAAATTAAATTCAACTAAAGGGATTACGCGTATTTTAAGTTGAATTTTTTAAATATATTAATTTGACCTTTGTGACATCACAATTTTTAATATCTCCGGGCACCTCTGTCACATTTTGTCACAAATCTCTGAGATCCCCCTCTCCTTACTGTTTGATGTAATTTTTGGACGGCCCCTTATAAGAAAATATAAGTACCTACACATAAAATATATTTATTTATTTATTTTTAATTCTACACCTTTTCCAATTTTATTTCACAAAATATCCTCGACTTTCCGAAACACCTCAAACAGTTTTTGTATTTTCTATAGAAAATATCAAATTAATTTCAGAAAATCACAATTGTATTTCAGAAAATAAACATATAAAGAACTAACTAAACAATTGAGGTTTTCTGAAATTGAATTGCGATTTCTGAAATACATTTGTGATTTTCTAATATTCAATTGAGATTTCTGAAATATACATTTGAGTTTTTCTGAATTACACATGGAAAAGGTGTAGTATAATCTAGAAAAAAGAGAAAGAATTTTAATTTATAGGACAACTAATTTAAAATTATTTTAATTTAGGAAAATTTTATATATATTTTTAAATTAAAAAAGATTCAATTCCAGAGATCTCAGAAATTAAGCAATGAGGAATTACTTGGATTAGGTGAGCGTCTATATAATTAATAAGAGCATGCTTATTTCTTGAGATAGATTGTAAAATTTGTTCATTTCGAATAAATTCAAACAGGGCCGGATTTAGACTTAATAAGGCTCTAAGCTATTTGAGATAATGGGCCCTTTATAAGCCCAGATATTATATGTCAGTGCCAAATATGATTTTTGGGTACCTAGAGGGTTAAACTGAAATACAATTAAGATGTACCATATATAGATACTGAAATAGTAGCAGCAGTATATTTAAGTATATATGACAATTGCTCACTCGGACAATTTTTTTTGGGGCCCTCAAGAAAGTGGGAGCCCTAAGCTATAGCTTGTGTAGCTTATACTTAAATTCTGTACTGAATTCAAATATATATATATTTATATTAGCAAAGATCTTACAAGTTCGAATTTAAATATTGTTCTACTCAAAAAATTATATGTACCTACCTATACTTTGCCGAATGCTAAACATAAAATGAAAGTTAAAAATTAGTAGTTAAAAATTGAAACGAATCTAGATCGAAAAGTGATTTGACCTGGATGGAAAAAAAATCTTTCATATCTTGAAGTAAAACCCTAACGCTTCTCTAAAGTTTTTTTTTGTTTTTCGATCTGTTTTCTTGCCGGCTGAGTAATTTGTCGATTTCAGACAAATCCGATCGATTGAAAAAGATCGTTCGAATCGAATTCCAGATTTTAATGGAGATTCAAAGAAAACCGGATGTGTTTTGGTTTTTTTGTTCACCCACCCGTGATTATTATTATCCTCTCATCTTGTCGAACATGGTCCTCAATGGCGAATCTGTAAAGTCGCTGTTAATAATGCCGGAGTCACGTAGCATCCCGAGTGGCATTAAAATGGCAATTATCAATTGTAAACAATGTGCGACACCAACAGGTGTTTCATAATGTCAACAACAATTAACTTTTCACATAATGTAATGGCGGATTAGGATTATTGTTTTGTTTGACGAACCTTTGACATTAATGGTCTCTCTCTTTTATCCCTTTCCCTTCCTTCTTACGGCTGTCTTTTTCAAATATTGTTTTACGAACAAAACGACGAAGGCCTTTTTATTACCTTTAGCTCGCTTACAAAGAGCATCTACCTGCTGCTAGTAATAAAATTGAGACTCTGTGTTACTTCCTCAATACCCTGCAGAATATATTAATTTGATCTCAGTATAGGGAAAAAGGTTTAAAAATATTAATTGAATGAATAGCATATATTTTCTGAGATATAATAAATTTTCTTTGGTTATGATGTCATTTCTATTTTCCTTAAGAATATTCAAGTTCATGTTTAGACCATAAACCTGAAAAACGCTATTATTACTTGTTTTATTGTATTGAAGGAGACAATAAAAGAGTGTCTTCTGCTGGAATTATAAACTTTATTTATAACGGGACTTTAGTTTTGAGGGCTTTGCCCTCTTCACCGGTCTATTAAAATTGATTCACAGGAATTAATGTATGACTGGATATGTTTTATTGTATTTAATTAAACAACCCCAAGAATAGATAATTCTATAAATTGATTTGTGCTGAGGATGGACACTTGAAAGTGTCCAAAACGCCTATTAGTTGTTCTATTAGTTATCTTACATAATTTTCAATAATTAAATATGTAATAGTGGGTGTTCATCCGTTCATACTTGAGAACGATAGCAGATTAAGCGATCTAAATGACGCAGTTATGTTGTATTATTTATTATTGTGTTCAATAAATAGTTGTTTTTTTTGGCTTTTCAGCCTTTCTAGCCTTTAGCAATTTACGATAGTATTATATTTTTAAATTTTGTCTTCTATCTAGGGATCAGATTTTAGCCGGTTGCCACAAGTTGGACTCAAACCCGATTCCACTTGGTTAGTAGGCTGGTACGCTAACCCCTCGGCCAACCCGACCCCACAATAAATAGTTAAAATTAATTATGTGTGATTTAAATAAAAATATAACCTTCAAAAGATTCAATCACAAAAGTATAGGCTTTAACATCGACATTTCTGGTTAAATATGTCTGTATAGAAATTTCCATAAAAATCCAAAAATTAATTAATCTCTTAATGTGAAATCAAAAAAGATAATGCAAACTTACCATATAAAAAATTATTTTAATATTTATCGACTATTAAAACATGTATGTGTCCTGATGAAGATAGGAGAAAATCATTGAAACGTCAAAAATATTAAAATAACTTTTAATTAGTATCGATACATATTTATTTTTACTTTAAAATTTTTTCACTCTGCCAACATCAAATGTTTTTATTACTTTTTTAATAGATATTTTCTTAATTATTTAAAATTGATTTAGAATACTTCTACTTCCATTATGTGACCAAATTTGATAATTCTAAAATATTTATCCCTTATCTTAACATGTTTAGACAAAAAGTAAAGTTTTAAAACTTTTAGGCCCGGGAAATCTATTACTTCGCTATAGAAAGTAAAGAGGGGTCTTAAGCTGTCCAGTCCAAGCCACTGGATAATGATCATAGGCTTAGTGATCGAAACAATGTACATTCTGTACTAAATTTTAGGTTGAAATACTACATTTTTTATCATTCATATGAACTATAGAAAAATCTTTTTCGTTTTCTCTGCATTAGATGAATACAAATAAATATGTGAATATTTTTCTAAAAAGTGAAAAAAAGCAACAAAACGTAACTTGATTATATAACCAGGTACTTTAATGTCAACGATTTCTATTATATTATGAGAATCAAAGTTTAACTGTTTTTTTTTTTGTGTTAGAACAAACATTTTGACATACAAAAACTCTGAAAATACATTATTTATAAAATTTAGAATCAATAAACAACCTCAAAAATATTAAAATTACTCAAAATTCTTAGATATGTATTTTTTTCAATCTCTTTTGTCGCTGCTGAATTTAAGCCTCCCTTATTAAGGGGTCAGAACAAAGTCTATTACGTTGACTAGTTCAGGGTTGTTAGGGGGAAGTTCACATGTTCAGATATAGAGTAAAATATAGGAGGGATCTAGGTTAGGACATGATTCCCCTGGTAATAGGACATGGGAGAGCCAAGAGCTCACGTGGGCAGGGTCGCTAAAGCTCTGAAGCAGGTCTGGCCTTTACTGGGATTCTAAAGGATCACATCTACCCCCAAGATTTATTATTATTATTTTTTCTTTTTTTACTAATTAAAAATAAAGTAATAAACAGTTTAAAAAAAATTTCCTTATAAGTATCAAATCAAGAAATGGTTTCAATTATACAAATGACAATTTTCGAAAAAGTTTTTTGAACTCTTGAAAAGTTCATATTCGAATGACTAGAACTTAGAATCTATATAGCCATTAATATAATTATATTTATTTAATAAAGGGAAGATTGATAAAAATTGGAATCGTTAAACTAATTGGATCGATTTTATCCCAGAAATAAATAAATCTATATTGAATGTTCTACTTATGACGCAATTTACAGCAGAATGTGACGTCTTTAGTCTACTGAGTCTTTAAAAAATGTATTTTTATTTATTTTTGGCACTATATTTTGGTTCAATTAATGAGGAATTAATTTCCATTTCATAGTTCTGATGACAGTCTCTCATGATTTCTTAAGAAATTATAAGTTTGCTACTATTGACCATTTGAACTTTTATTTAAAATTATATATACATAATATCAGTGGCCTGCGGTCCATGGATGCTGTGGATGCGGCACATCCATAAAATTTCAAACATTTAGAGTATTTTCATCAATTGACTTCAAAAAAGATCTTTCAATTTTAAATTATTATCAGTTATTTCAAAGATGTCTATAGAAAACATTTTTAGATTTGAATAGTACAATATATTGGTTCTCGAAATGAAATAAAATTGTTGCATAGTTTCAAGGGGCAATTAAAATGAATGATTTTCCGAAAAGGGTGCGGATATATAAGGCTTGAATTCCCTGCCTGGTAGATATATCTTCTCATTTCTCATTATAGATTTACATTTGTTAGTGGGAGGGATTAGATGATAAACACACAAGGTATGACTAATAGTTAGTTTCTACTCAGGTGTGCTTTTGAAGTTTGAATCATTAGTTGGGATTGTCTCGGTTATTGGCCAATTTGAAATTTCATATGACCAATCAGAATGAAGAGTACTGACTGAATCATAGCTCATGGTCTTCGGTCATTAAATACTCGAAACATAATCAATTACTTTTGCTTTGTGTTGATGAATGAATGTAAAAGCTTTAATAATATTAATCGACAATTTAATTAAAAATACTAAGTATGTAATTTTATTTTGTTTATTACAAATAAAACATTATTTATAGTCACTCTTCAAGAAATACTTGAAATAATGGCTGACGTCAAAGGTTTGTCTGATTAGACATTTTCTTTCCAATTATAAAAGGATTGCAGATTTAATGTTTTGGTGATTAACTTGTTTATCGGAAGTTAAGTTGCGGTTATATTGCGCATTTTTAAGGAGAAAATTTTGTTCAGTATGCACTACGATTCGACACTTATTTCTGGGGTTGTTTTCAAATGCTATGGGAGAAGTCTTTTGAACGACTCCAGAAGATAGGTGTCAAAACGTCGTGTATTCAATCACATTGTGATTTTTTCATTAAAAATGTGCTTTCTTTTTTTTCTATAAAACCGAAAAAAATTTTAGTTTTTAAAGATGACTTCTCACTTTCGGAAACAAAATCTCACTTTGATCCTTTTTTGTACATCTGAAAATTTTCTCTATACTTTTAGTGAAATAATAATAATTATAATAAAATGTACTGTTCTTTTTTTGGTACAAAACACGATAAAAAGTACTTTTAACAATGTTAGAAGCAAGTATATACCGCAAATAAAACAAGATATTTATGCTCATACTTGGGAACGATCGCAGAATAAGTAGATCGAAATGGCGTAGTTTTATTGTATTATTTATTCCTGTTTAATAAATAATTATAATTGATTATGCGTGATTTCACTAAAAATTCAAATTTTAATAAAATTAATCACAAAAATAAAAGTTTCTACAGCTTCATTAGGGTCCATAAATTATGTCACACGAATTTCAAGATTTTTAGCCCCCCCCCCCCCCTGTATTACATTCTATCACATTTTCATTGAGGCACCCCTGTTGTGGAACGTTACACTATGACTTTTATACCCTATATTTTTCAGGTTGGAATAATAATAAACAGAAATCTAAAAAATATATTTGAAAATTTTTAAAAAATTTTAATTTGACTTTTATGACATCACAATTTTTAAGATCCCTGGGCTACTCTGTCACATTTTGTTTGAAATCTGTGATGCCCCCTCTCCCCTTAACTCTGTGACGTAATTTAGGAACGGCCCCTTACTATTAAGATACTTATTCTGGGTGGTTTTATAATGAATGGAAAAAAAAGTGTTTAAACAGACCTCTGACGTCATCCCATTGTTTCTTAAAATCGAGTATATCTCTTTTATTTATTAATATTTTTCACAACAAAAAATATTAATTCAATATTTTTAATTAACCTATCGATTAATAATTAGAATTATAAATTTTATTAATTTTAATTTAGTAAAGAAGAAATTTGTAGTCTTGGCTTGTTCTTAAGTTAATTGTGATCATAATGATAGTGTGGATGTGAAGAGAAAATTCTCAGAGATGGTTTGAGTCAAAGGGCAAAGGGCTCATTAGGAAAGTTGAAAAATTAGCATAAAAATATCCCAAGTGCAAGTGTAGATAATGGAAGGGGGAGCCCAGGTGTGGATGATGAAGTCTTCGGGGCAATCGAACCCGACATCCACGGATAAGGAGGAATTCAAACATCCATTAATCATCCCGACGTTAAGCATTTCGGATACAAGTCGCGTTACAATCAATGATACCTAACAGATAGGGAAATTTAATAGATACTTAAATTGAAATTTGAAAAAAATACTTTTTGAAAAAGAAAAAAAATGAAAGTTTTTTTTTATTATTTATTTTCCCTTATTTTCATAAAAGAAAGCATTTTATATATAGCTATGTAATTTAAAAAGAAAATCCTTATTTGAATCAAGTGACCTTAAAAAAAAAAGTGAGAAGAGAAAAAGATTAAGAAAGTTAACAGATGATTAAACTGTAGTTAATTTATACACATCTATAACAACATTAACACAGAGAGAGAATTTTTTTTTAATTTTTAATTTATAAATACGTAGAAAGTTTTCGATATTAACTCAAAAATATCACAAAAATAACCAATGGGTTCATTACCTCACCAATTTTAATACTGAAATATACTCACATCGAATTTGAATCTTTTTATATTAAACGAGCAATTCTTGTATATATATCTTGCTAGCCTCCTCTAATCCCCACCAACCACTGACCCTATCCTTCCCTCCTAAACCCACCTCCAATCATCATTCAGCACGCCAACCCTATACATGTCCTCTGAACTCTTTCTTCTCCTAACTCTGATCACTTTCCGAACCCCGTGAATTAAAATTTGTGGACCTCATCCCATAGAAAGTATATATAATAATTTTATCAATAGAAAAAAGTTTCACTTTTGTCGCGAATGGAATCCACGCACACATATTTTTTTTTTTTTTATTTAATTCTGAATCCAAATAAAAAGCGACCTTATTACCTGCATTTTAAATTAAAAACAATATTAATATATTGCTTTTAACTGAAGCAAAAAATTTCCGAGCACATCTCGGTGTTCCAGGTACTAATCTTTATAACAAAAACTTTGATCGATTAAGGAACACCGATAAGTTGTATTCATAATTCATATCTGGAGAAAATTCTACATTTATAACATAGATATTACTTGGATAAGTACATTTTTAATTCTGTTGTTTTCTATAATAATATCTTAGGTTGGAAAGATAGTGGAGCGGAGAACAAAGAAGTGAACAAAGTAGCGAAATCAAACTTGCTTGAATTCTACAGCTAGTGGGATCTCATAAACAAGATCGGTATATAATTCAATCAAGTAAGTTTTCGACTTTTTACTAAATTCTTTACTCTTTGCTCCATTAGAGAATTTAGTTATAGATAGAGAATTTATGATTTGATTAGAGTTAAACTAATCAAAATGATTAATTTAATTTTCCGAATAAGTACACGACAATTTAGCTTAATTTTATACATCGCTAACATTGAAAAAATAATTAATAAATCATATATTATATACATAATATGAATAGAGGGTATATAATTATGATAAAGCCAACAAGCCGTTAACAAATTCAGAGAATGTCCTTTTTGCATGCATTGGGGAATCATTTAATTTTTATTAGTTAAATTAAAAATGACGGCATTTTATGTATTTAATTATTTATTACATTTAAATGTATAATTTTTTTGTTCAATATTTTCTCTCTATATTGTAGAGCATGAATGTGAATGATTATTTAATCCAAATGATTAAATGAAATATTAAAAAAGAAAATTTTATAAAATTTCTAATAAATATAATTGAAACCTTCTGGGTTCATTATTTTCCCTACTCAATGGAATGTTTAGCTGGCTTTAAATCATAATGTTTATAAACGTGGGGCGTAGGGGACAATTTGAATAGACAGGGTATAAATAGGGTCATTAGAAAATGATATTTTATTTGTCAAAAATTCAGTCTTGGTGATAATTAAGGCAACGATTTCATATTCTTAATGAATTTTTGAATGGTAAACCTGAGATAAAACTAAGAAAAAAGCGGCCAAGTGCGAGTCTGACTCTTATGTGTTCCAAAATAATTGGGATATCAAACTCATTTTTATTTGACGTTGATAAAAATAGAATGAAAGTATTGGTAAAATTTTTACATATTTTATGTTGACGAGTTTTTAAATCCCCTTAGCTTCAAATATATAGTGTAAAACTGGGTAATTTGACGTCAAAAAATAAATTAAATGTAAAAAAATTCCGCTAAATTCTATTTAATTAAATATTTACAGGATTTGAACTCAATGATAAAAAAATATATTTTATTTACGACGGATCTCATTATTCCGTTAAAATTTAAATTTTGGGGGGGAATATAAATATAGTATGCTCTTACAGAGAGACAGACATTACATTGACACTAACAGGGTACCGTTTTACATTTGTAAGGAACCCTAAAAAAAAATTACAGAGGTCGTATCAATGATCTAACTACCATATCATCAATTCGATCACTAAAAGCTTAATAATACAATAGTTTTAATTAAAAATTCGTCAGGATCTGGGAAAAATATTTTTTTCAAAAAATACTAATTATTCCGAATTGAATGCTTCAACGATCTATTTCGAGTTGATAATAAAAAAAAAAAAAAAAAAAAAAAGTGAACTGGGTTTAATTTATTTATTAAAATTGTAATTTTTATTATTTAATAGCCGCACTTTTATATAAACTTCATATATTAAAGCCAAACAGAGGTACCTACTTCGTTCAATAATAAATGAATAAATAATTATATAAATAAAAATTGAGTTATTTTGAAAAAAAATGGCACTGTTTATTTTAAAGATATATAGAATTTTACTTAGGGAAAGTAGTTTTAGGTGAAATATGATATTAATTAATAAAGTAAAGAGTGTAGTTTCACAGTGAATGAAATAAAACTCAAAGACGTTTATACAAACTCAATAATAATAATATTAGTTTTAACCTATAAATTCCTGATGATGGACTAATAATCCGAAATATATTGAGTATTATTTCATTCACTGTGAAACTACACACCCTTTACTTTATTAATTAGATATATAGAATCCAAAACGTCGTGTTGATTTTAGAAAATTTTTATTTATCTTCAAAAATCAGTAGAGCTGACGACTTGATTAGGAAGAAATATTCCCAGGGCATCCAATTTGACCACTAAAACCTTAATAATAATAAAAAAAATTTTAATGATTTATTTGAAAAAAATAAAAAAATCGTCGAAGAACGATTATTATTTTTTTGTATCGCATCTTTGTTGGTTTTTGTATTTTTTTTTGCTTGTGTCCTAATTTCTCAATTCTATGCAAAATTGATGACATTTCAAAAATAAATAAACAAACCGCCCCGTAAATTCCTCGGATTTCTACCCTTTTCCTTCCATCTTGGGTCTCGGTGGGGGTCGAACCATGCCTGGCATGCACCCTTGTCCCCCTCCTCTCACGGTGGGGGTCGGAAACCCCGTGGCCCCCTCTAGGGGACCTTTAGAGCTGTATGTTTTTACAATTTATGCATAGTTCTAAAACCCAGTTGATAACAAAACTGCCATTTCGATAATCACAAATGGATAATGGAGCAAAAATTTGATCACCAGGCTACTCTAACGAGTTTGGCATCTAATTTGGATTCAGTCCATTATTTTTTCAAAAAAAAAAAAAATGAACCATTTAATGATCCACGTAATAAATCAAATATCCCCCGTTAGGTTTATTTGATAATTTATTAAGGGAGGGAAGAAAACACAACAACATATTTATATGGAAATATGTTTTTTCAGTAATAATTCTTTAGGGGCTGTATTATTTATTTTCTTTTTCTTTACCATACGTAATCTAGGGGAATATTGTTAAAGGGCAGAAAAAAATGATCTTTTTTACTTAGTTTTTTAGAAATATCTCAAAAACGACCAACTATGTTGATAAAAATATTAAGCTATACAGGGCGTTAAGTTCTACATAAAAACTTAAATAATAAACAATGAAAAAAATATTATTTTTAGGGATAGAATTGTTTTTTTTAAATGTTACTGAGTGAATATGTGATCAAATTTTGTTTACCCCCACCTAAAAAAACCAAAAGAATAACAAAACCAATTTTCATATTGATTTTAAGTGGTGATTAGATTTACATTTAGGTTAAAATTCAATAGTTAGGTACGTACTTGGCATTATTTTTTATTCTCTATAAATAATTAATAAAAGAAAAAAAATATTTAAGTCTTCTGCTTAATATGAAATTTTAGTGATAATTTTTTTTTTACATGCCAGAAGAGTTGTCATTACCTTGGGATTCGAACCCAAGGGACAAAAAGTTATGTGGGCTAATGTGGCCTTTGGTCGATTCGATCCCTGAAGAGACGACAGCACTTCAGACATGCAAACAAAATTATCTATAACATCTCAGATTAATATTTTATTTTATTAAATCGATTCGGCAATAAAAACTTTCTGGCTTTTAATGATAATTGATAGATATGCGATGGATTTTTGTAGACCTGAATAATTTTTTTTATTTATTTATTAAAATAATTTTAGCCGTTATTGAAAAATTTTGAAAAAAATACCTACTAATAAAAGCATCAAAGCATCAAAGTACTAAAAACTGTAGAATTTATAAAAACAGTACTCAAGGCTATGCAATGTTTTGAATGTTATTGCTAATATCACCCCTGATAACTTAAACTACCTAATAATAAATAAATAAATGTATATAAAAGAAGACAGATTACAACACCCTTCGCGATTAAGGGCCGGTTGTATGTCGCAAAGTAAATGCTTTTACCACCAACAAACAGCAGATGGTAAATGGAGCCACTGGGATGGCCAATCAGATTACAGACACTGTCAGTTCCTGTCATCTGATTGGCCATCCCAGTGGCTCCATTTACCATCTACCGTTTGTTAGTGGTAAAAAGCATTTACTTTGCGACATACAACCGGCCCTAAATTAGATATTGACGGAACAAAGGTATTCTTCAATTCGTTCATCTTTATGACTTCTAGAGACTGAAACTCTTTTCACAAGTCCGTTTAACCTTCAGTCTTTCAAGACCGACGTCCAGAGATACCTTCAACTCCGACAAAAACCACTGAAATTTATTCTTCTTTTCAAGATATAAGGGCTCAGCCTGGATTACAGTAGTTGTACCATTTTGGTGAAACCTCGACGTCATTAAAAAAAAGTTATTTAGATTAATAGATAATAGCTTTTCGTAATAGAAATAAATTATATAAATATTCAAATATGGCAGGTTCAAGGTAAATCCCTTGTGTGCTGTCAAGCTACGTCATATTTTTATTTAGGTTATTTCTTTTAAATCTAGCAAAGTCGCTTGTCGAATATTGGGTCGCGCACAATGTTGTTCGTCGCAATGCTGTTGCTACAAATTCTTGATTTGCCTTCCGCCCCCTGCATCGTCATTTGTCGAGTATTGTACCCACGGGCTGGTGTGGGCTGCGTTCGTTTAGCGGCATTTAGGGGGCTTTGCCCCCCCCCCCCCCCGGACCCCACGTCCCTCCATTAGCCGTGTTAGCGACGAGCACAATGCGCGCTTCAATTGGCCTCGCTTTACACATCTACCCTTCACGTATGCCGATATATCTATATATATGTTTAATTCCTGTGCCTGTTTGTGTGTGTATGTGTGTGCTGATTAGACCATCGCTTAATGAACGCCCCCCGCTGAGGGCCCGTCTGACGAGCCACTTCTCCCCTAAACCTAAGCCTTAAACTTATTTAGATTTCCAAAACGACATTTCTCCAGTATTATTCATTCCAATTTCATCTACTCTAGAAATATAAATAGTACTTTACTCAGTTTCAACGATCAAATGAATTACTTATAAACATAATAAAAAATTTAATTAATAATATTTAATGAGTAACATTTCGATCACTATTTTTACTTTCCCATTTATATTCGTTAGAATATAATGGGAGAATATTGCGATGGCCAGTCAAATGTCATGAGTTATTAGTTGTGTCAAATTTTTAATCCGATTAAAAAAGAGGAAAGGGTTGTAAATTAGGAGTGTCGTAAAATAAATATTTTAATCGTTCATATCTCGTCTTCGGAAAGTTGAAGAGCCATGAAATTTGAAACTTAAGCTATCTAGAGGCTACAAGAATAATAACAAGGTTTTGGCTAAAATAGAAAAACTGGAAGTTGATGTTTACGTACGTAAAAAATGTACCCACTGCCTTTCGCAACCATTAGTCTCAGAAATACGAAATTCGAAACTTTAGCTTGATATAGGCTAGAAAATCGGAATACGTGAAGTGGACATTTACATGAAGGATTTTTTTTGATTTTCTCAAAAACGGCTCCAACGATTTTTTTTTTTAAATTAATGTATTTTTCAAGTGTAGTGAGCTATTAGTTTAAAATTTAAAAAAAAAATCGTTGTAGCCGTTTTTGAGAAAATCAAAAAAAAAACGAAATAAAGGAAGGGGGTGTAAATTGGTAGTGACGCGCTAACTTCAAATAAATGAAAATGTGAAAGTTGTATGGTGAACACACCAGTTGATTATTATCGTTATCAAATGAGTACTCATCTGGATTATTTTACAAAGATTAATAGGTATTTAATTTGTAATCGATTTAAGATTTAATCACTATTTTTATGATTGTTATTAATTGAGATGAGAAGCTCAAAATCCTAAACATAACAAACATTTTTATTCTCCAAAATTTGAAAACTATCAAAGCTATAATTTTGTTACGGGAGAATGGTGTAGGTTCTTGGTGAAACATTTTAAATAAAGTAAAGAAAATTTTTGAAAATTTTTTTAGAAACTTTTTAAAATTTAAAATACTAGGTAGGTTTCACATAAATTTATGTGAAACCTACCCCATATTTTATATTTTAAATTTTAAAAAGTTTCTAAAAAAATTTTCAATAGCTATAATTTGTTGTATATTATTTTGTTACAATTATAAGAAGAGAAGATCTTGAAATAAAAGTTGTTTCAGTTAAGAAAATTATTCTAAACCTACATAATGTACATTTATTTGTTTAACTTTTATTTAGTTAAATTTTTATTACAATATTTTTTTCTAATTTGAATTAGGGACACTTTTAGTAAAATTGAAAAATAATAAATCCAAACAATTTGTAACCCTTCCTACTTTGCCTTACGGGGCCCTGCGATATTTATTTATTTATTAAAACATTGTATCTGTAGGGCCATCTAGCATGTAAAATTTTAGACCAATATAATTAAATAAAAATTACTATTGTAAGTAATACAAAAAATTAAAAAAAAAAATAATTAGAATAACAGGCAAAAAAATATTGTATTGTCCGTCACTGGACTAGATATATTTATTTTAGCGAATTATTCAATTAAAATTTATCCAGGTGTAGAATCTAAGGAACGAATTTATTTATATATATTGGTATATTTAATCTTCTTTGTAAAACTCCCCGGCAGAGTTGTTTTCTTGTCAATTTTCTCCCCGAGGGCGTCATTGACTTTTCAAAAAGTAATCCATTGACCGTAAGTGAAGACAAGACCCCATCCACCTGGGTGGAAAATATTCATTAGGCAGCAATAGCGCTGTGGTGGTGGTGGTGGTGGCGGCAATCAGCGAGGTCTTTCTTCGGAATTGGCAGAGGGGTGGCGGGCTTTCGGTTTGGGGGTGGGTTCAGGGTCGTGGGGGTAGCATCCTAACGAGACATTGTGTGCCCTCCGTCGTGGGAACAGCCCTCGCTGGTGTGTGTGTGTGTGTGTGGGCCCCAGGAGGGTGGCAGCCCTGACGAGGCCACGCACACACCGACACACATACAATGGCTCCTCGATTGGAAATATTTAATTGCAAGGCTATTGACCCAGGGGGTGGCTGGGCCCCATTTACCGTGGAGCCTGGTCATCCGGCTCTTTGGACATTCCTCAGTTACCACCACCCCCTTTTATTACATTCCGTTTGCCATGCCAGCCATGTTCAATAACATTTACGTTCATCAGCCCCTATAATTTATAATGCAATTATAATCACAACAGTGAGCTAGCTATTGCAGTAAAAGGTTTACGGAGAGTAATGGCAAAGACAATTTACAAGAAATGAGAGATAGCTTCTTCTGCTATGAATAATCATTCCATGAAAATTTATTCGAATTTTATAGACTTTCAGTTTCTGTTACGCTTTATGGATAACGATATTATATCGGACAACACCTTTTGTTTTATTATCTTCCCAGAAAAAGTTTGTCTTTTTTATTTTTACTTATTTATTTATTTAGATATTTATTAATACATAAATATTTATCAAATTAGAGAAAAGTGGAAGAATTTAATTTGAGGAATAGAAGAGATCCGGTAATAATAAGACGTTATGACACGGAGAATTGCTAAGGAATATTTTAGGGTGGAAGAAAAGGGGGAAGGAAAGATCTAGATTGGAATATTTCCTCCAGATAATGAAAGATGTGGGATGGGTGACCTTTAGAGAAGTGAAAGAGTTAGTGTTAGATAGAATCAAGTGGAGGCGTCTGGTTGTGTCAAACCTATTTTAGGACTGTATGGATGTTGATGTGATGATAATGAATATTTCCCAATTTATTTATTTTTTTAGTAACCAAATAAACGTCCTTGTCGTTTCTAATCTAGTATACTCAATTATGTATTTTTTGGAACGAAATTCCTTCACGGGGCTTGCGTTTGAAGCTAACTGGCAGAAATCGTCACGTAACGGAAATGCCCATTCTAGGCGACCTGACTCAATGGAGGGGGAAATAAGAGAGAGATAGAAAGTATGCATCTGTTATTTTTTTTATAATTTACATGTAATTTTAACGAAATTACATTTTACACCTAATGCTTATACGACCATTTGTATTCTTATGCACAGAAGAGGAATACCTTACAGGCGTTGAGTAGCGGCCATGTTTGCTTATAACGAACGTCACGGCCCATAAACTCAATTTCAGACTATATATATTTATGTAATAGAACAATATAAATATTAATGATAGTGATATTATTAAGAAATTTTTTTTTTAAATCAATCCACAATATAGATGCGGCGTTAAATTTTCCTAGAGCCCTTACTAGCGGCGACTCTCAAGTATTTAGTTAAGATAATTAATTTTGTATTATCACAAATATAGAAATTAACAAGAGCCTTCTGATTGATTGATATCGACATGAAAAAAATAAAAAATATATGAAGATAATTTATTATAGTTTAGTAATTTGTATTATTATAATATTTTTATAGTTTTTTATGACACTATTGAATAAAATGGATAAAAAATTGACTCTACCTATTATCCTACAAATTTATTATAACACTTAGCAATGATGTTGTTATTTTAAAGAGTCAAAAAAATCCCACAAATTACAAATAGTTTCCAATGCAATTTAATCACATTTTTTTGTTTGTTAAGAGTTTGTTTAATAAATAAATATCGTTTATATAAAAAACTTTATTCACTAGTGAATGAAAAAAAAAATAATTTGATTATAAAAATGTCACTTTTGTATTTGAATTGCAAGCGATAAAACACAGCTTTAATGTTGGGAATTTTATTTATTTATTTATTTATTTATTTTTTCAAAGTCATCTTAGGAAAATTTAAAATAAAAAAAATCTATATAATCATTTAGAAAAGGATTTCAAACATAGAAGGCCTCCTATTCGAAAAGCAGTCATTTTTTATTATTATCCCTCTCGAGGAACACTTTCGACACTTTCTTGTTAATATGCGATAACTTAGTATTAGCCTTGCGTGCTTTGCTCTTGCAACAACACTCTCGGAAAATATCACTAAATTATAAAATTATAAGCGTCTAGGTTCATTCACTCGATAGGGGTAGCAATCTGTCGATAATACCCAAAAAAACATGGAGACATTTTTCGTGGCAATAAATATACTAAGTAATCAAATATAAAATAAATAAATATTCTTCGAGCTTTTATTGTCAAGGTATAAGAACCAAAAATCGGTCCTAAATTTGAAAAGAAGGTCCTTGGATAAACAAACCAAAGATAACATCCAAGTGGCTGAAAGATTGAATTTTGATGTCTTGAAGAAAAATAAACAATTTCTTTAGGGAAGATACAAATTGAATCTCAAACTTTTAACAAACATAGTATATTTTAAATTTAAACAAGTTTAATTACTATTCAAAAAGTTAATGGAAAATATTAATTTCTTCGCGAATGTAAAAATAAATATCAATATAATAAAAAAATTTATATGTTCTTTATATTTTTAATCTTATAAGCATTATAGAACCGGTTCTATTTATAAATCCAAAATATGTGTGGGTCATAATCATAACTAACATAAAATGCGAATAAAGAGCGTCTTTCAATTCGTTTGTGGCCATGTCTGTATAAGGTACATATTCTAATAAATAATCCTTTTCAATATAATATAATTTGCCAAAGAAAAAATTATAAAATTCTAAAAAATTATTAACAAATCTTTTTGGGGCTAAGGTTGGCCGAGGGGATAGCGTACCAGCCTGCTAATCAAGTGGACCCGGGCTCGAATCCGACTCGCGGCAACAGGCTAAAATCTGATCCCTAGATAGAAGACAAAATTTAAAAAAATAGTATGTAAATAGTATCGTAAATTGTGTGATGGCTAGAAAGACCGAAAAGTCAAAAAAAAAATTGAATTTCGAAAATCATTTATGTTGAATGGTATTGACAATGATTTTTTTTCATTTTTTTAAGTAGGTAAATATTCGAAAAGAGGGTCATCTAGTAAGGCTTTGAATGAAATTGATTGAGATATATTATTGAGAGTATTAATGGGTGAATGAATTGTTGTCCTTTATCTCTGTTAATGTCTAACTCCTTACTAATGGAATAATATTAATTTTTCCCATTGAATTTTATGTCAATGTGTCTCTGGTGATCAGCACACCGAAAGTAAAATTCTAACTAGCCGAATCCAGTTGTTTTTAGGGGTAAATGACTACTGAAGATGTAAAAAACATTTTAAAATCAAGTCATTTCCGAATGGTTAAATTTGATTTTAGGTCATTTCGAATGACAATAGTTTTACTATTTTATACGAGCAGAACAATAGCCAAGTCGATAAGGGGCGCCAACCTCCCCCCCCCCCCATGTGTCAGATTTAGTTAAAATTTATAGCCTTGTACACACCATACGCCTGAATATAGGCAATCGATTCGTCACCTCTTCTTAAAGGCTGCGTAAGATTAGGCTCTACCGTAAAGTAAATAATCATTTGGCAATGATTTTTCCTTATTAATTTTAAAAATAACATGTAAATACAAAATATGAAAATGCCTAGAAATAAAATCTCTATGAAATTTTTAATATGAGAAAAAATAGAAGAACTAAAAACTCAAAAAATCTGGTTTCATTTCAAGATATCACAACTGCCCGCAATTACCGGAGCTCACAATGATTGAAATTTAATATGAGGCTACTTTAAAGCTGGATATGTTATTTGTATTCTGAAATAATTGTCCAAAATGTTCACTAGCTCTTATAGACTAATTGTTTGCGCTTTTGAGATTATCGAAAAATATCTCTTAATTATAAAATTAGTTTTACTGAGAATCATTTATCTATCCTAACTCAATCAAATTTGGAAATCCATGGTCTGCTTATAATTGATTAACCAAAATTCTCCATTAAGTTTTTTTTCGTAAGCAAATTAAAAAAAAACTAGTTGCTGGAGTTCATTAAAATATATTTATATATATATACTAATAATTTAAAATTTTTAAGTAATTTAGGACAATTATCTTAAAAAATAATTGGTATCATTTCCAAATGGACAGAAATTAAAAGCGGAATTCCTAATTAATGTTAAAAAAAATAATAAATAGGAACTCTATTTAAAAATTATTAAAACAAATAATATACAAAATAGAGAAATCGAATACTTAATTAAAGTAATTTATTTGAATAGTAAAGGTGGGCAGCTATTATTATTTTGTTCAGTTTAATAAACATTAGTTTCGAACAAAACACATAATTAATTATAATTAATTATATTTTCTATAATATGCACATTTTTTTAATTGTAAATTTGTTAATATGGCGAGTTGGCAAGTATTAATTAAATTATATATTAGTAATATAATTAAATAAATTATTATTTCAGATTTTAATTAAAATTAATTAAAATTATTTTTATATCAGAACACACCGAAAACAAACCCAATTTAATGTGTTTTAATTGGTTTCAAATTAAGATAATATTATTTTGATTTTAACGAATATTATGTTACTTACATACATACTTAATGTATGTTGTAGTATATAAATAACGAGGGAAATAGAAAGAGTTGAATCTGATTTGTACGTAATAAACTAAACCAATTATTTTACATGAATTAATGTATACATTGTATTTGAGCTTCGACTCCGGAGATTGCTTTTCCACCATCGACTGTCCTTGATCATCTTTTTAGTCCTTGTTTTTAATAAGAGGAAAAAACTAATTAAAGAAAAAACCTCTTTTCCGATAATTATTCCAATTCCATTATTCTCATCTTTTCCCACCCCGTATCTCCACGTAATAAACTAAATCAAGAAGATTTTTAGCTGGAAATTAGTTACAATTTACAATACAAAAATAAGTATCATTGGAATTTTTTTTTTTTTTTTTTTTTATAAATTTTATTAAACCAATTATTTGACATTAATTAATGTATACATTGTATTTTTGCTTCGATTTCGGAGATAACTTCTCCACCATCGAGTGTCCTTATTCATCTTTAGTCCTTGTTTTTAATAAGAGGAAAAATCTAATTAGATAAAAAAACCTCTTTTCCGATAATAATTATTTCAATTCCATTATTTCCCAACCAAGTCGATTGGTTCCCAATCCTCCAATCCTATCCCAACCTCCATCATTGGAATGCAATTTTTTCATTAATTAATTAAATTTTGTATATTGGGGGATTTAAAAATTAAAGAATTAAAAATCGGACACAAAAGAATATTATTTTCAGCCAATAGTTTGGTACTTATAATTCAGATATAACAATTTTTAAAATAAAATATTTAGTGTAGAAATTTAATTTTTTTAGTAATTTATGAATAAATTATTTTATTGTTAGATTCGAAAAAAATTATTTTTATTTTTGTGATCGTTATACTTGAGTGTCTAACTAAAAAAGGCTTCATCTGCTCACAACGCCTGATAACGAGAGTAAAAAATATTAGACTAATAAAATAATTTAAATACAAGAGAAAATCAACGAGGGTGTTCTCTGCTTGATACAAATAGACATCTACATATATATAAATAAATATAATTTTATTTGTTCGAGATTATAGTTTCAAAAGCCTGGCCAGTCAGTTTTTCGTATCTTATCTTATCTTATTATATTAAACGAGCAATTCTTGTATTTATATATACTAATAGAATCGGTTTCTCGAAAACGGCTCTAACGATTTCACTAAAAATTGGTGTACTTATCAAGTTATTAGTCGTGTATAAATTTTAATCCGTTTGAAATAAAGGAAGGGGGTGTAAATTAGTCATGTCGCAAAATAAATATTTTAATCGTTCATATCTCGTCTTCGGTAAGTCGCAGAGCCTTGAAATTTGAAACTTAAGCTATTTAGATGCAAAAAGTTACCGAGCATCGCTCGGTGTTTCAGGCACTAATAATAATTAACTGAAATTATTGTCTTTTGTTAGTTTGTGACTAAAAAAACCCTTCAATTAAAAAAAAAAATTGTTCATTTATGCTTACTCCAGGTACTAAATAGTTTATGTGTTCTTTACATGACTACTTTCGTAGAGAGTGGTTCATTCACATTTTAAAATATAACTTGAAAATTGACCAATATGTTACTTTCGGGGAGAAAATCTTTTCAAATTTATTTAATTATAGTTTAAACAATATAACTGATAATTTTTCAAAATTCTCTTTGGTTTGGACATATGATAATAATTTGAAGACGCGAAAAATTCCAGATATACCCATAAAACCCTGAGAATTCAGTGAATTCTTATAAAAGTCGTAAACACTGATAAAGAACAGGCCCATTTTGGTTCCTAAATGATACAGAAGACGAGGATATTGCGATCTAAAAGACCCCAAATGAAAGGTTAAAGATAAAGAAGAAGAAGATATATTTCTCCCTAAATTAATTCGCATTAAGATACCCTATATTGTTGTTTTATTACAGCAATATTCAACCTATTTGTTGTTCGCACCCCACACATTAAGTTCTAGTTAAATTTCTTTGATTTATTTTCACTAATAATTTTTACAATATCCTGTTCAAACGTGCTGCCTTGGGCGAAGGAGTTTCCACCTCTTGTCTAAATGTTAATTGACGAATTGGTTGAAATTCGGGTCAAATTTGACGGACGTTATAACAACGTGAGAATTGCTTAGCTTTCTAACGCCCAAATGGCAAAAACAGGGCCAGTACCTCCTAGCCCCCACAAACCCCCCTTCTAGAACCGATTTTGGGGGCCGTTGATTGGTATAGAGAATATAGAGAGATCCACGATGTGAATGAAGGAATGAATAATGCATGGCAAATGAACCCTGCAAGCGATAGGGAGATAAATGAATGCCGCAGAATCTTAATTAAGAATTTCAATTAAAAAACTTGACTTTAAAAATAGAACACGATAAATAATTCTTTTAAAGATTAATAAAATTAAAAAAAAAACGACGAAAAATTGATTAATCAATATAATTTTCTTTGTAAATAATTAAAACGATAAAACTACAAGAACAACAACACTTGAATGACAAATGTTCTTTTCAGTAGGTAGTAATATACATTTACATATATATATATATATATTACTTTCTGGGTCCATTCCATATTTAGGAAGTGATTTCTAATGGAAACATTTAAGAAAATACAGAAGAGTTTAAGAGGTAAGAGGGGTAAATGGAGGGGAAGATAAATTTTCAAGTAACGGAATGGTTACAACTTACTACTCGGCATAAAATGGGATAATTTATCTAAAGGATGGAATTAATAGGAATGTTTATTCTATAAGAAATGGAGGTTAGAAGGTTGCTTTTTTTCTTCTCTCTTCGCCTGCTGTGCACCTGGAGAGAAGGGAGAAATATATTCTTATCTAGGGACCAAAAAAACTCATAGTGATGACAATTCAATATCTTGAGGTGGTGGCTTAAGATTTATTTATCTATACATAAACACAAAATTAAATTTGACAGACTATTCTAAACTAATCCCTAAAATGTGCCCAGTTCTCTTAATTCATTAAGTACCTGGCAGGTCGAGCGTTGCAAGGTATTCTTTGTTTTAGTTAAAAGTGATGATGAAGCTTTTATTTTTGTGATTAGCTTTATTAAGAGTTAAAATTTTATTAAAATTTCAAATAATTAATTATAATTTTAATAATAGTAGAGATACTTGGAAGGTCCAAATGTTATTTAATTTTGAATCAGGTGAGATAAAGAAGACAACTGATGATGGCAACGAGTTGTGGCCGAAACTGTTTAGTTTTTTGTTATTATAACACAAATAAATAAATATATCTCGACCTGTGAAGGGAAGTTTTTTATTTTAAATAAGAATATCTACATCCTTTTTCTATGTGGTCTTCTTTATCTCACCTGATTGAATATTAAATAATTATTATAAATTGAAGGATACAATAAAAGAGTGTGTCTTCTGCTGGAATCATAAATTTTTAATTTATTTATGACGAGACTATAGTTTCGAGAGCTTTGCCCTCTTTATCAGTCTATTACAATTGATTCACAGGAAGGCAAAACTCTCGAAACTATAGCCTCATTATAAATAAATTTAAAAATTTTAATTCCAGCAGAAGACACACTCTTTTATTGTCTCCTTCAATTTATAAAAATTCTCCTGCTCTCGACAAAAAAAAACTTTCAATAATTATTATTACTTATTGTTTTTGAACACGAATACATAATACAATAAAACTACGACGTTTCGATCGACTTATTCTGCGATCGTTCTCAAGTATGAGCACCCACTCCGATTTTGATGTATTAATAATATTTTTAATTTTATTTTGCAGCCAGAATTAAGTAAAATTGAAATTAAATTAAATTAATTTTTTGTCAACGATTTGACTTGCTCTAGGCAGAAAATTATTCATTAATAAGGGAGAAATGGTGTAGGTTCTTAGTGAAACATATTAAAATAAAGTACAGAATATTTAAAAAATTTAAAAAATAAAAATTCTAGGTAGGTTTTACAATAAGAGTTTTCGTGAAGTCCTGAAGATGTGCTCGTACCCCGAAATATAATATATAGTGTCATACTAACAAGCATCTCTTCTTTTTATTTTTGTAAAACCTACCTAGAATTTTATATTTTTTAATTTTTTTAATTTTCTTTGCTTTTAAAAATTTATTAAGTATGTAGTATATTCGATTTTTTTTAGACATTTCTTAAAAACCCCCATTTATAGGTTTATTGTTTTCTCAAAAAATCTTAATTCTTGGGTCCTATATAAATTTTTTTATTATTCACAAGACCTTCTTTTGAGTTAGTGATTACTTGTTTGAATGATTTTAGATTTCTCTAATGTTTAGTGAAGGTTTTCTACATTTTATTCGATCGCGACTCTAATGTAGGGAATTTTTGTCAAATATTGAGTGAAAATAATATTTGAACTTATATATTTCTAACTTGAAATAATGATATTAAATAAATTTTAATTTTCTCACTAATATATCAAAGAATAATTGATACGTCAACAAGAATCATTTTGACCGCGCTGATTTGAAAAAAAGATATTATATGTAGTCTCGCGAGATAAAAATATCTTTTTTTCAAATCAGCGCGGTCAAAATAATTCTTGTTGACGTATCAATTATTCTTTGATATATTAATGAGAAAATTAAAATTTATCTAATGTTTAGATAAAATATCATATTTTCGATTACTAAGTACATTTGTAATCTTGGGGTCAGCCTTTGTTCATCTTAACACAAACTGTCAAATATCTTTGACTGCCAACTAATACAGTTAACTTTCGAATATGCCTGCAAGCCTAAAACTAGAGAGAGAAATTAATACCAGAGCTTATTTGACTCAAGTCCAATTTGACCTCCAGTTAAGTTTAACTGAAAGTGGAAAAACCTAGGCATATATTTAGAACTTTCAAAATTTATACTCAGTACTTAGGAGCAAAAATAACTAAGTTTGAGTAGGTACTCTATTTTTTTAATTTAATCGAATTCAAGAAGGGGCCCCCACCAGTAAGATGTAGCCCTTATGGATCTCGAAAGACCCTTGCATCACCGAAGAGAGGGGAAAGTTGATCAAATGAGAGGGTGGAGGCGTCTATGAACACATTATCGTTTATTAGAGCCTTTCAGATTCCAGTCAAGTTGCTCGCATCTTACAATAATTGATTGGCGATGTTTAATGGGAAATGTATATATTTTCAGAATGGCGAACTCCTGAAAAACATCCAAAAGCTGGCCATCTAAAATGTAATTTGAATATCTGAATCGCGAGATAATGAATAGATCATTCCAATTTCTTCCATTCTTCATTTTCCTCTTGAATGAATGAATGCCGAGTATCATTTCGTGTATATATCTATATATTTATTCATTTATTGCAAAGTAATGAGAACTGTTTGGATTGGTGAGTGGATGGAATCCGAGAAAGAGAGACTCGTTTTGCGATGAATGCATTCTAATTAAATTGTTATTCAACAATGTTCCATTCCAGATGAAAATCCATTAAAACCCATTCAAAGATTATTACTTTTTATTATGTCCGGTGTGAAAGGGGCTTAATAACGGCGAGCTGATTTAATAAGACCCGAGGGTGGGCCCGCCCGCTAGAGGCGGGGGCGAGGGAGGGGATCGAGCTGAAGAATTATTGAAGTTACTTTAAATTTCAACAACCTATTGTTATTAAATTTTATTATTAGTGAGTATTAATGATCTTTTAAAACTGAGGGTTCTACATATAATATCGCTTTTATAACAAAATCGATTCACTCTTTTTGAGGGGTGTTTTATAGAAATCAAAATTTCATAAATTATAGACCAAAAAACTATAACTAAAAATAAGTAGGAAGATTGAATATTGTTAGCTAATGAATAAGTTAAGCAGATGAAATTTTTGATTATATTTTTTATTAAAAACCATCGTCCTTCACCAAGTTTTCACTTTCTAGCTCAAAAATTGCAAAATTATCAAAATTCAAATTTAAAAAGTCTAAACTTTAAAATTTCAAATTAAGAGGGTTCGGGACTGTTTATCATTTTTATAAGAAAATTCTAAAATTTTTACCATCGATGCATTTATGCATTAATATTTTATTCCCGAAATTTGACGTGGATCGTCTGTCTGAAGTTGATTTTTTTTCTCTCATATAAATAATAATATTTATTAATAAATAGTAATTATAATGATACGGAACACTTTTCAAGTTTAAACTATTCGATTAAAAAATCAATTTAAATATAATTTAGATTTAGATTTTTTCGGATACAACTAATTTCAAATTAAGGGGGTTCGGGACTGTTTATCATTTTTATAAGAAAATTCTAAAATTTTTACCATCGATTCGTTTATGCATTAAATATTTATTCCCGAAATTTGAAGTTGATCGTCTGTCCCATTACCGAGAAATAAATTATTGAAAATTGTCCTTTTAACATGGAAGTAAATGGACCGAGCTTTTAAAAGGGCTATAACTTCTATACAAATTATACCATTTTCAACAAATTTATAGAGATCAATAATTCAACTTTTATGAATCGAATGATACATTTTTCAATAGATTTGACAGATCTAGTTAATTAGTTATTCATAAATGTAAAAATAAAAAGTTATTTGCAGCCAACAAAATATAACAAAAGCACTAGTGTAGAATTCCAAATCTATTTTTTGAAATCGTTTTTGTGTTAAATAAATGTGTTTGTAATGAGAAAAAATTTATCTCAATATTCTTTTTAATAATATTATCAAAACAAAGATTTTTATTCGAAATTAACCTGATTAGTAAAAAATTTTGTATTAAAAAATTTAGTGGGCAGACGTTGTCACTCTGCAGAAATACAAAAGATTTTTTCGAAGATCAGCCAGATAGATAAGCTGTCCCGAACCTACTTAAGGTGAATTTTTGATGATTTGGTTAAAATTTCCTATAATTTAACGACGTTTTAGCTTATATAATTCTGAAAGTGTTTTAACTGTTTTCAAAAGAACATAATTATAATTTAACATTTCGTCTCAACGATTTCACAATTAGAACCCCCAGAAACTTTAAAATTTGAACCGATTTTCAAATTTTCTCAAAAGATTGTCAATCTGCCCCACAAAAATCTCAACAACTAATTCATTTTATTGTTTTTGCATCGTTTCAAGTGATATAGTTCAAGTCCAGTAAATCGACGATCGTTTATAAATTGAAACGTTGCGAAAAACACTAGGATTTTTTTAATTTCTCCATGGGTGGTCCAACACGAAAGAATATTTCGGTTCAAGATTTATCTTATTTTAATTCCATCATTGATTACAATAATAAAGATGCTCTTAAAATTCATGTGAAGAAGAATTGCATGTTATTAATATTATAGTTGCGATAATTTGCTTCTTCTTATGGATCTTAAATTTCTACCGGTAATTTTATTAATTGTGTCTCTTCTAATATAAAAGAAAAATCGGATAAATCAAAAGCGGAAAATGTAGAATGTAATGTAAGTTAATTGCAAACATTATTATTATTATTAGTTTTTTTATTTATTTATTTTTTTAATAAATATAATATACTTTCTGAGCAATAGATAGATTCCTTAACTGTAAATTGATCCATGATTGAGGAGGAAGTTGGAAAAATAATCAGGTTGTTGAACCCAATTCGGTTCATTGATTTATCCGCGATAACATTTTTATAGGGTCTTTTGGAATAATCTGCGTGGTACATCGCCAAGTGTTAGGCTTAAGGCCAATTAGCTATTTCATTTGAATGCCGTTTTCATGTTGCACACCGAAATAAAATAAATACGAGATAAAATAGAAACAGGCTTGTCTTGGAAGAGCATTAGTTAAGTGACCATCTAAAAAAAGAGCATTACCTTTAAATGGAGCTTTCATTGATATAAAAATATAGTATATAAAAATTATAAAATCTAAATAGAAACTAGTTTAATGTAATGGACAATGTATATCATTTTTAGGATATCGGATCACTAACTTAAATGTGATAGTTTTTTGTTCAGTATTAGGTATTTTAATTTGCCTTTAAAAAGCCATAGCCCTGATAACTTTAAGCCTTGAGTACTAACGGAGATCAGCCCTTCTGACATGAAATCCGAATTATTTTATGTCAAGCAGAGGAGAATGAATCTCTTTGAATTAAAAAGAAAATCAACTCTTGCTACTTTCAGTTAAAACAACTCTCTAAATATAATATGTATTATAATCAATTAAATAAATTATGATTATAAAGTCTTATTTCCTCTTCACGTACCATATATCATCGAATACTGAACAATTCTTTCGATTTTCCAGAATAATTTAAAAAAATAATAATAAATTAAATAGGAAATTGATCAATATTGGCAACTGGAAATTGCAGATACGCCAACTGGTGGTGAAAGCTTGAACTCTCTCAATTGGGTCTTCTGACAGCTGATTGATCAGTGTTTAAATGACATATAAACAAAAACCAAAACCTATTTATTAAATAATATTCTATGATTATGTATATGACATTTGTGACAGCGACCCAATTGCGTTAGTTTCAATTTCTACCACATGGCGGCGACACTGTACTTACCATTTACCAATAATAAATATGACAGCTGTATTTATACAAAAGTCAAGAAAATAATTGTCTTTTTCCTATGAAAAAATAGAAAAACTTTCCGGGATAGAAGTTATACTGGTTTTAAGGTAACTATGTTCAAATGTTTTTTTATTTTTGTGTGTATATGTGTGTGATTTTATCAATAAAAGCAATTAACTAACATTCTGAAAAAGAAATCGATCAAAATAACTGATTTTGAAGTTGATTAAAATTTATAATTTATATTTTGTCTATCATATTTGTATGTCCTGTAGAAATAATTAAAAATTTAATTAGAGTAATAGTCATGCAAAAAAATAATTCCAAGTAAATTTTCTCATTAACGCCTAGCCGCAAGTGTCTAATAACTTTAATAATAATTAAATTTCAATCTACTGCCGTATATATATCCTGTGGGTTGATTTCATTTCATCATTTTGCACGTATGCGACTGATAATTCGATAATGATCTCAATTGATTTTTTTTTCGAAATCCAATTCAAAGCTTGTTATAGATCTAATGAAATCTTTTAAATAACAATATTTACAGTTAACCAATTGAACCAAGAGAGGCGATTTTCATCGATTAAATCTGAAATTTCTAATTTCCAAATAAAATCTCATTATAGGAGTAGAGGAGATCTCTAATGATAGGCTGAAAAAAAATCCCCTTGGAGCCAACCAACGATCCGGATATTTTTTCTTAAGAACATCACGGATGATAGAATAAGAGGGCGTTAATTGCCAAAGGTGCTGATGGTCATTAAACAAAAAACAAACTAAAAAGTTGTATTTATGGAAAATATTAAACTTTGCTTGGGCTAATTAGAAAATAATTACCGCATATGTGCTGGTCTAAACAAAAACAAGACTCTCCATTGTTGGTAATTATAGAAAGATACTTTTTTAATGAAAACACATTTTTAGAGTTCTCTACTGAAAAATATGAAAAAACTGAGGTGAGACTGTTAACTGACCGTCTTTTCGTCTGTGTCTATTTCCTTATTCTGTCACAGGCTTGCAACTTTTAATCCATATTAAGGTAGTTCTTTAGCGACAATCCACACAAAAAGTTTTAGCCTTGTAACCACTCTATACATATGAACGGTTAAATTGAATGTTTTTGCCGAAAGTAGCAGAATTTTTATATATTGAAGGAGACAATAAAGAGCGTGTCTTCTGGAATTACAAATTTTATTTATTTATAACGGCAAAGCCCTCGAAACTATAGTCTCGTTATACAAATAAAATTTATAATTCCAGCAGAAGACACACTTTTTTATTGTCTCCTTCAACATATGAACGGTGCTAAACATACCAAGGTGATGGGAGAGAAGACCATACCCCATTGGAAACATGGCTAGTTGAAAATAAATCTTTTTTTTTTGTTCGAAATTTCTTTTCTCTTAAAATCTTCAGTCCAGGCTTGGATGCATAAGAACTTTCTCTTTAGAATTGTATTTATAGCATTGGCTTTGGGTTCAAACAAGTGATGGGCTTTTTTTTATTATCATAAATTATAGTATCACTGATTTAGCTAAATTGTGTTTTATTAAAAAATCTACATTTGGATGATAAATTTACCAAATTATCAATCAAAAGATTTAGCATAAAATTTGACAATTTCTTTTTTCTTAAGATCTTCAGTCCAAAAAATTCTTGGGTGCTTAAGAACTTTCTCTTATTTTCTTTCTCTTTAGAATTGCATTTATAGCAGGGGCTTTGAATTCAAACAAGTGTTATTGGTCTTTTTATTATCATCATAAATCATAGTCATCACTGAATATAGTTTAAATATGTTTTATTAAAAAATCTACATTTGGATGATACATTTACCAAATTATCAAACAAGATTAAGCAAAAAATTTTTAAAATTTTCACACGTGCTGCAATATATAAGATATATAATGATGGCGTACATTTCACGAAAGTGAGATTTTAGAAGACATTATTTTTTTTCAAATTTATTTTTAAGGTAGTTCTTTAGCGAAAATCCACACAAAAAGTTTTAGCCTCGTAACCATTCTATACTCTGTACTTCTCACACTACTGTATATCCTCTTTATGAATGGATGGTTTCCAAAATCCATAGGGGCTGCATCTTCTTGGTGCGTCCCTTCTTGGATTCGATCGCAAAATCTCAATAAAACCATTCAAAAAAATATATTTTCCGTATTTTTGAACCGAAAGTTCTAAAGCCAAAATCTATTTAGTTCCCACAAATTATAAATATAAACATTTTGGCTCAGAACTAAATTTCTAAGACGATTTATTCTTGAGTTACCGTGGCTTAAAATTACTTATCATAAAAATGTAATTTCAATAGGTACCTACTAGGATCGCTAAGAGGTAGCGGCGTACCGAGTAAAAAGCCTATTCAAAATGTTAATATAACTATCAAGTATACAAATATTATTTTAATATTTTTTAAATTTAAATTTATATGTACACCCCCTATTAAAAAGAAAAAATTATTGATTGATTGTATAGATGATAAAAAAATACAAATTTTTTTAAAAACAATCTTAGAAACGTTTATTAAACCAGACGTCTCGGGAGAATTTTTCCTTTATCACTGGAAATTTCAAATTTCCTTTTTTCTTTTTTTGAAATTTCAAATTTCCATTGATAAAGGAGAAATTATCCCGAGACCTCTGGATCAATCGAAATTTGAAATTTCAAAAAAAGAAAAAAGGAAATTTGAAATTTCCATTTATAAAGGGAGAAATTCTCCTGAAACATCTGGTTTAATAAACACCCCCTATTATAAAACCTATATTAAATACTTTACTTGATAATAATAAACGAAATCAGGGACTCTTAAATTTCTATTCACACACCCTATTCTATTATATTCAAAATTCTATTTTCAAAAAAGATTTCTGAAAGTGGCGGTCATTAAAATAAATAATAATAATAATAACAAGCCTAAAAGTAGTAGAATTTATGAAAAATATTCAAGTTTGCCTGGGCTAATTACAAAATAATTAGCGCACATGTGCGCTGGTGTTGGAAAATGACCCTTGTGTATGTATATGTGTGTGAGTGTTCGTGATTGATGGTTCAAGTTGTGGCGACTAACCCCAATTATCCCCTCCCCTCCCCTCCCCAATGTTCTTTCTACTCCTTCCCTTCACCCCTCCACCATCTCACTTTTTATTTTATTTTTTTTCCTTTCAACATTGGGTCACGACCTTTTTTCTTTTTTTTAAATCCGTGAGCGTGGCTCTGCCCTGGATTGATTCGACAAAAGTGTCTAAAGATCAATTATAGAGATTTCAGGTGGTACAGATGAATAAACTGCAGCCGCGTCGCATGTATCACAAATGTTTCTTCTTGAAAATAATAAATCAAAGAGAGTGTTCTACTTGATGTAAATCAATTCGGCCTAGCACTGCAATGAATACGGCCCGACATAAAATTATAAATTATTATTTGCCTTGCCAATATTTTTCGCTTCATGGTTTTTGAAAACATTTAATTCTCAGTCCGACAGGGAGCGCTGAGGTCGTCAGTGTGTTGATTTTTTGACTGGACTGTACATGGAGCCTGACCGACACGTTATTGGCTCAGTTATCCTATAATCGGAATCGGTGCTCATACTTGAGAACGATCGAATGTCGATCGAAACGTCGTAGTTATATTGTATTATTTGTTAGTGTTCAATAAATAATTATAATTAATTATGTGTGATTTAAATAAAAATTCAAACTTTAATGGTAAATTTCTTTAAAACATTAAGATTTTTATATACTTACTGGGAAATATATCTGATACAATTTGAACTAATTTTTGTTTGTTTTTAAAATAAAAATTAATTGGACAAAGGCATTTGTTTTTACTTTAAATGCGGCCCGTGTAAGCCAAAAGGTTGGACACCCCCGATGTGATGTAAATAAATAAACGTACACATAAATAATTATCTCTATATACTTTTAATTAATAAAATAAAGAATGTCTTCTGCTTGTAGTTTGTATAGATATAAACTCGTATAAACGAGAAAAGATTTTCTTACTAAAAGGATTAGATTTCCTATTAAAAAAACTTCATATTTAATTTTTGTGAAGCTACAGTTTCAAAAAAATGTCATCATTTTCAGCCTAATTACTCTAGTGCGTTCACAACGCGGTCATAATAGTGAATTAACTTTCTTTTGCATATTCTTGTTTAGTAGAAAGTCCCTGGAGCACCAGGTTTTAGTTTCAGCTTCAGTTAAAAGCTATATATTAATATTATTTGTCTAATTGTCAACCCAAAACGCCTAATCCGTGAATTTCATCCAAATCGTTAGAGCTGCTTTTGAGAAACCGATTCTATATATATAAATATATGCAAGAATTTTTAATATAACAATAAGATAAGATATTTATGTTAAACAGACCAAATAAATAAATTTTAAAGAATTTAAGAAAAAGTACTTTGCTTACTGTAAAGTATTTTAAAGTGTAATTTTATTATAAGCTTTTTAATGGACCTCAAGGTACTTAAATAGAATATTAAATTTGATCAAAATTCGTTAGGCCATTTTCAAGATATTTAGAAAAAAGTACAGTAATAAAGTACACCTAATTCCAATCACGATTCACCCCTCGGTTAAAACTCTAAAAACTTGTAGACAGTTTACCAAAGGTTTACATATTTCAAAGTTGTCTATATAAAAGAGATGAATTTTGGAATCGATTTTAATGAACTAACAAAGGCGCTCAACTTTCTAGGGCATTGAAATCTCCAGATGAGAAAGGTTAAAGTTGACCGTTTTAACAAGCTCCTTAAACGTGATTATCTACGAGGGATACCTGCTGATGTGTTTTTAATAGCAAAACTACCCTGGAATCAAAATGAGCCCCCTTCTCTCCACCCCCCACTTTTTGAAAGAGAGAGAGAGTCTCTTAAGCAATTTAAAACATATCACGGGAACCTTTAATTATCTCTGTCTATTAGGCCATTTCAACTAGCTCCAAATGATTACCGGAGTTTGGGTTAGACTGCTCCGTGTTGCATCCGTCGCTCATCTATCCGACGATAGCGAAATCTAATCGAAAATTAATGAAAATGATATTACACCTGTTGTTATTAAATAAATAAATAGGCAATTTATTTCTGTGTATAGAACAATCTATTACAGACAGAAGATAAATTTATGAGAAGTACTTGTATATCAATAGTCTAGAAAATTCCAAAACTAATCAAACTGTCTCTGTTATCTAATTTATAACTATCTTACTTTCTATATTCCTATTATATAAAATTATTATATATATTTTTTTATTACATAAACAATTATGTCGTACATGGATTAAGACTTTTTTGTGTCCTAAAATGAATAATTTGAGGCGGAATCATGCTTAGTGATTTGATGAGTTAGTCTTCAGACTTTTCAGATGTAAATATAAATATATGTAAATTTAAATAAATGATTGAATTAAAACCAATCGGGTCATCTATTTTCTTGACTCGATACGCTCTCGCTTTTGGTCATTTGCTAAAAATGTTGTCAGCGAAAAGTTTGAGCTAGAAACTTATACCTTATAAGAAGTGTAGGAATAATTAATATCAGTAAGTAATGCAGCTGTTGAAGCTTTTATTTTTGAGTTTAATTTTATTAAGAGTTGGAATTTTAGTAATATCACGCATAAGGTAAACGCTCCAGCAGTGGGCCTGTACCTGTACTGGGCCAGATGCAAGAAAAGAGCAAAAATTAGCTTATCCAACTTTGAAAAATTGCACTATATTTAGCTCATGCCATATTATATTTATAGCCCATAGCATGAGCTATATATAGCGCAATTTTTCAAAGTTGGATAAGCTAATTTTTGCATTTTTCTTGCATCTCTCCCAATACAGGTACAGGCGAACTACTGGAGCGTTTACCTTAATTAATTTTAATTATTTAAACGTGTTCAATTAAAATTAATTATGTGTGATTTTACTAAAATTTCAACTCTTAAGCTTAATATTATATATATAGCTTGCTTGGTCAAAGAAGAATATTAAGTCAAAAAAGTGTTCTGCTTAATCACATTTTGGTCAAAGAACTAAATTTCCACGAGTTTGATTTGTGAATATTGGAATCCAAAGAAAAAAATGATTTTTCCCCACGTTTCTAATATTTCTAAACAAAAATAAGTAAAAAATGGACTTAGTTCAATTCTAAGGAGAAGCCTATAAAAGCATATTTATTCATTTTTAACATAAATATTATAATAGTAATTAAATTAGAAAACAAATAGAGATTTTATATACACTGGACCGGACAAGGTTTGAAACCATGAGGTCAGATTTTAGATATGAAGCTCTAACCAACTGGGATAATGATCCAAAAACCCAAATATATTTATGAAGATATTATTTTATTTCATTTTTTTATTCTTGGGGCTCTATAGTGACCTGCCTATTCGATGATAACTAAATACCTTTCGATTAATTATATCGTAGGACACTAACTTGAAAAATATTTTCCCAAGCTATGAGGTGTAATTACATCGAGACAGATTATTTTTATAGCTTGAATAAGAAAATAAAGAAGAATAAAATATACCTTCCTCGATGTGATTACTCCTTATTGCATGAAGAAAAAAATATTTTTCAAATTCGGGTGCTTGGTTAATTGAGAGGTATTTAATTATTAATAGTAATGTTAATAATAAAATGTATAAGAAAGTATTAGGCCATTAGAATATTAGAGGGGAACATTTGAAAAGAAAAAAAACGTGATTTATTAATAACAGATCAGGGTGGAATTGAAATGGAAAAGTTTTCTGGAGTCGGCAGATGACTATTTCTATTTAGTGCTACTCCGATTTCATCCCTTCTTCGTATCTATTTTATGTAATGGAAGTGGCAGACAAAGGGGAGGGAGGACGCTTTTACATTAATAAATAACAACAGCCTAGTTTAGTTTATCAATTCAATTGAATATATATATTAGAGTGTTTCTTTGTGACTGTGTGTGTGTTCCGGGTGTTGACTTTAGAAAGGTAAAATTCACCCTAAGGGTAACAAAGGGATGAAAAAAAAACATCGTTAGGTTGTTAAAATTTCCAGTCGATCGGAAAATTATTGTAAATTTTGAAGAAAAAAATACAATATTTGTAGGCGGAGTTATTGTTTGTCATTAATTATAAGCATATTTATGAAAATATAATAATTTTAGTCATTTAGCAAGGAGTGGCGTAGCGTAGGTTTCTGACGCCCGGGGCTGTTGCCACATTTGCCGCCCTCTCACCCATTCACACATAGAATTTGCAATAAAATTTCATTTTACCCCAAACCTTAAAATTCTTAGAAGCTTTTTATCTTTGATTTTTTGTTTATTTATATATTTAATTATATTGATAATCAAATATGTGTATAAAAATATTATCATTATTAAAATATATACATTTAATACTTAATGCATCTCTAGAGACTGCGCACGTAGGTTTGTTTAGGGGCCCTTAGTATAGTACAATATATATTCAGCAAAATACACCAACTACATCACGACAAGTGCTCTATGCGAAAGTGCACCAAGCACGAAAATAGTCGCAAATCATCCAATAAGCATTGTTGATCTTAAATTTTTTTTATCTTAAAGACGGGCTCATAACCTCGAAGTTATAAAACTTTTTATAATTTTTTCTAAAATCTGCCTCCCCTATCAGAGTGCCGCCCGGGGCAAGTGCCCCCTCGCTACGGTACTGATAGCAAGTCTGTTTTTTGTTCGATTGGAAATGTTTTTCAAAAAATTGAATTTTCTATTTCAGAGGTTCCCAAACTGTGCGGCGCGGCGTCCCGGGACCCGTGGCCTATTCAAGCTTCATAATTAATTGAGCAAAACTGGCCTAACTAGACAAAAAAAACAAAGTGAGAAGCTAAAAATGTATTTATTATTTATTTTTATATCTTACATACGATTAGAATACTTTTACTTAGGGGTAGTTTAATTGAAAAAAGGCACCGAGACTAAGCAAAGTTAGGGAACCCCTGGTCTATATGAAAAATTTATACAGGGGTGCAGTCAGAAGGGGGTGGAAGTAATAAATATGCCTCCTGCTTTCTCCTTTTCTTTTCTATACAGTAAGAGATATACCTATTATATTATTAAATGCTTCGGTAATTAAGTCGTTATTGTTTCTTAAATTTTAATAAAGATACATATTTTTAATAATTAAATAAAGCTTTATTTTTCAACCCCCTAGCTTACAATATTGAAATTATGTAAGACGTCTGATTGCAAAAGTGTCTACATCCATATATTTTTTCCGAAATCTTACTAGTACTGAAAAAAATGCTATAACATACGCTCATTCATATGGTAGATTCAGATTATTCCGAAAGTGGCAAGAGTTAGTTGAAAATTAGGTTTAAATATAAGGATATTTGTATATAATTTCTAAATTTTTGTCTAACGCTATCGGAGGTTAATAACCAAATAATAATAAAAATAAATTCTTTGTTTAACATCTGGGAATTCAGCCTGTTTCATTTAAGGTGTGAGGGTCAACTCGGACTTAAATGTGTTTACCGTTTTCTAGGTGTGACATCACTTTGGACCTTTATGAAAAAAAGAAAAGAAAAATAATTCTAAAGAAACACAACAACGTGTTTGGTTAAAAACCCCTAAAAAGTGTTTGTTCGAAAATTTTCACGAATATAATCAGCAATACTGGATGCGACCATCATTTTTCTTTGATGAGTGTAATAAGAAGAGTTTTAGCCACTCTAGTGTGAAATTCATAAAATTCCGTTCAATTCAATTTTACTCCATGTAAGCATTCATATATCAATTTTATTCAATCGATTAATTATTAAATTATCTGGAGTAACTTTTAAGTTATTTCAGTATATTAAGTAAATCCTTTATGAAAATATTATAGATGATCCTGAAATTAGCTCACTGACATCCGCAAATAAAAGACTACAAATTATTACCTAAATACTATATTATATTCATTTCAAAAATATTGGGGAAGGAGGTGGAGGGTAATGAGAAACCAATCGACTTGATTGGGGAATAATGGAATTGAAATAATTATCGGAAAAGAGGTTTTTTTATCTAATTAGATTTTTCCTCTTATTAAAAACAAGGACTAAAGATGAATAAGGACACTCGATGGTGGAGAAGTAATCTCCGGAATCGAAGCAAAAATACAATGGTATACATTAATTAATGTAAAATAATTTGTTTAATAAAATTTTTATTTCAAAAATATTGGGGGAGGAGGTGGAGGGTAATTGAAAACCAATCGACTTGATTGGGGAATAATGGAATTGAAATAATTATCGGAAAAGAGGTTTTTTATCTAATTAGATTTTTCCTCTTATTAAAAACAAGGACTAAAGATGAATAAGGACACTCGATGGTGGAGAAGTAATCTCCGGAATCGAAGCAAAATACAATGTATACATTAATTAATGTAAAATAATTGGTTTAATAAAATTTATAAAAAAAAATTCAAAAAATATTAATTTAAATCAATATAACAGAAACTCTGATTTTTTCAACATCGATGTCAATATATTATGTGATTCTACTATATAAGATTCTCTTTTATTCCCCAATCTCTTTTATTATCTTAAAATAAAAATGCATTAAATAGTAATATTAGAACGAATTTATTTCCCAGCAATACATCTTATATTTAGATTACACATTATGCTTATAACGACAAACTGGTTATTAATAATATATGGTAAAAATAATGAAAAAAAAAATAGTCCGAAAATAGTACCTCCTGTCCACAAATACCTGATTTTTTATTAAATAGATTATGTAGGTATATTAATTTTTCCAATAATTATAAATATAAAAGATGGAAAAGTTAAATCGCTAAAGCTAAACACAAATGAACGTAACGTATATAATAAAAATTAAATTTACTTAAGGAGGTTCTTTCGCGACAATCCACACAAAAAGTTTTAGCCTCGTAACCCCTCTATAAATATGAACGGAACTAAAATTTTAGGTTATGTTTTTTTAACGTGACTGTCCACTCACACTACGAAATCTCTATATGGATACACACATACTAGCCGGATCGTTTCCAAGCCATTGTGCTTATATCCCTCCACTAAAAATAATCGCCCAAATATGTTTTTTTTGTTTTTTATCAAAACTACGAGGTAAATAATTTCTATTTTTTTTTAAGTTACTCTGAATATATTATTCTAACAAACATTAGTTTTTCATCAAGATGGTGAAAGTCCTTCAATGCAAAAAATAAAATAATGATCATATCCCTATCCTTTCCCTATCTACCCTATGTAAAAAATGTCATTTTTAATTGCAATTATTTCATGTTTGGTGTGGTAAATCGTCTTCAAATTTAACAGTATGTGTATTATGCTTTTAATGACTTATATTCCAAGTTTCAAAGAGTTCTTGAATTTTTGCATTTGTGAAAGAACTACCTTAAAAAAAAAAAAAAAACTAAAAGCCACTATCAAAGATATTATTAAATATGTTTAATTTAGATGTTAGAAAACCAACTGCCTGGATAGCATGTTTGGGGAAGTAAAATCTTAAATAATACTAAAACGCCGAAACGTAACAATGATAATAAAATTTTATTAAATAAAATATTATATAACCTGGTGTTATGCTTAATTAATCAAAAGGAAAATAGAAACTATCCAAAAAACAAAAATCCGCAAAAATATCTTATAATAAATTTGTCTATGACGATTTTATTTTTGAGACATTAAATATATATGTCACAGTAAAAATCCGTTTTTTAGTAAGAACGCGTTCTTACTAGTCAAAACGCCTTTCGCTGAATAGCTTTATGGCAACTAGAGTTTACAGATGTTGGTTGAGTTTGGTTCAAAGGTCTAGAATCTTCATTTTTGATCCTCCGCTTCATTTCGTGTGTTTAATTTCAAAAAATTTTAAACGAAAATGTCAAAAATTACATCCTCTACAACTTTTCTTCTAATTTTTGACATTTTCGTTAAAAATTTTTTTAAAATAAATACACGAAATGAGGCGTGAGGTCAAAAATGAAGATTCTAGACCTTTGAACCAAACTCAACCAACATCAGTAAACTCTAGTTGGCATAAAGGTATTCAGCGAAACGCGTTTTAACTAGTAAGAACGCGTTCTTACTAAAAACGCGTTTTTACTTCAACATATACATATATTTGTACCTATATTTATGTCATTACAACAAAAATGATGCAAGTCTGGGATTTGTTGAGTAACACAGAGTGAATAAAATAAGTTTATATTGGAAGAAAAATAAAAATAACACCTGTGTGAATAAATAATACTTAGTATATATTTCAAATACAATTGATTGGGTTTTGAATTTTCTCCCCCATAATTTCCACTTTAATAATAAAAAAAAATAGCCCCAATCAAATTTTATTAAACGTTATAAATGCTTCATGAAATAATCGAAAAAACAGATGAATTTCATTAAAAAAAAGGGGGAGTGATAACATATACACGATTTGATATTTATTTGGATGATGAAAATTCTAACAGATTTTTTACAAACAACACAAAATGAAAACTAAAACCCGGGGCTCAATGTTCAACGGGTCATTTGACATTTCGGTCCGGTCAAATACAAACAAGTGATTTATAACAAAAAAAAGGTGAGTTCAGAAAGGGTACCTTTATAGAATTCACATGAGAAAATATATGATTTAGTATAGAAACGTTCAACAAAAACTCAGATTCATTCATATTTTTAAGACATAAAATAATTAATTAAAATTGAAGAAAGAAGAAGAGAAGAAGAAGAAAGGGTAGAAAAATATTTTAGACCCACGGAGATAAAAAATTTTGAGCTCTTTGATTGTAATTACTGGTTAGAAAAATCGTTGTCAAAAATGAAATGTTAATGAAAATTGCTTCACTGAAAAATTGACGCAAAATGGGTTCCGTTCAAATGAAAAAGTGGATCCCATTAATGTGAACAGAATATCCGTCTGTCTATTCTTCCACCAAAGCATTGTAGCGCATAAACTAAGCTACAAATTTGAAATTTCCAGATATAAGATTTAATATCTGGATGACCGGACGTTGCTTGGTAATTTTTTGATTTAGAAGCGATATATTTTTTTAATTTTATATTCATTTAAAAGGGAAGATTTTTATTTGCATTCAGAATTAATGAAAATTGAAATAAAATTTAATTAATCTTTTTGTCAACGTTTTGATCCGTTCCGGCAAGGCTATCCACAAAGTTTTTGAATTTAATTGCAATTAAAAATGATATTGATATAGCCGGGGTGCTAGTTTCGTTGAACCTTTTAAACCCTGAAGAAGGAGGGACGATCCTCAGAAACGTCGGTTTTTTTAAGAGGGTAAAAATGACATTCTAATAAATTTATTTATCCAGAATTTGTGGTTTTCATTATCCTTGGCTCCCTTTACATGAATTCAGCATTGAATTCTACCACTTCGTTTTCAATAGAAAATACTTAAATTTCATAATTTTAATATATAATAATATTCGTAATGAACTAGTATAGTGGGTTTTAAAATTAAAAAACCAATTAATTAACAAGGTGGAAATTAAAAAAATTAATTATAAATTTTTATTGACACACCCACTGTGAATAATTACTTTAATTAAGAAAAAGCCAATCAAATTACATTTACCCGTAGATGAGAACCTGACAGATCGATTTGACCCCAAAACCCCATAACCAATGATTTTTATCGAAATCATTAGAGCCGTTTTCGAGAAACCGATTCTATATATACCTATATATCTGATACCCAAAATTATAATTATATAAATTCGACCCTCTAAAAAATAATCTAATTAAAATTTTAATACGATTTCTGTCTAGAAGAAGATAATTTTTTCCTGAAGTTAGAAATCGGATTAAAATTTCAATTAGATTATTTTGGAGAGAGTTTAGAATTTATATAATTATAATATTGGTTATAAGATTCCAGTTCGTAGTTGGCCGCATTTTGTTATTGGTCCAAATTAGAAGCGTAGTTACTACATTGTGAGAATAGGCAAGCTACACTGGCGATTTGTTCTGAGGGATCCAACATTCTTTGATTAAAATTATAAGTTTTTATCATGTCTTCAAATGTAAATGTCAAATCACATTTTAATTTTACTTATTATTTTATTATCGAGTGTAAAAAAGTACATCTACCTCAATTTGTTAATTTTAATTAATGTTGGCAGGGGGTGTAAAATGGAGAAAGAAAAGGCAGAACATATTATAGAGAAATGTGTGAGGACTTTGGGAGGGTTTTAGGGATGAATATGCTAGGCTGCTGGATGGGTTTAAGGGGCAATTAGACGACAGAATACTGGAGAAGATCAAGAAGATACACGATGGACTAAAATAAGATTTAAGAAACGAGAAAGCAAGAAACCAAAAACCCATAAGGGTTATGGTTGTGAACAAATTTTTTTATTCAGATGTCTATATTTATATATATGTCAGTGTATTTAATTTACTATTCTTTTGTTAACTTATTAATGAAAAAAAATAATAAATAAAAAAATTAATGTTGGCAAAGAGACTGATTCGAAAGTTTCGCTTATGGGCTCAAAATTTCTAAATAGGCTACTGGCCCAAGTGGATTTGTGAATGATTTTTTCGGATTAGGGGTAGAAAGATATTTCAAATTTTAATCCCACCCAAGGCAATTAATTGTTCTAAGAATTATTTGTTCAAGATGAAATTTTAGGGGATTTCCTTTATTAATTGCTCAAACTAAAAAAATGTCGCAAGGTATCAAGAATTTGTTAATTTTTTTTCTTCGTCTAAATCAGTGTTTCTCAACCTTTTGTAGAGCGAGGAGCCCTAGAGCAGCTATTCTCAACCGCTGGTCCGGCGGACCACCAGTGGTCCGCGGAGAAATTTTACTAGTCCGCATATATATATACTTACATATCTTTACATTTAAATATTATTGTAAGTAAATGATAATAAAAATGTTTCAATTAACTTATGTAGAAGTTCTTTAATACCTAGTAAAATTTTGTTGTTAAAAAATATCACTGGTCCGCGAATTTTTTTTACAATTTTTACTGGTCCGCGGGCCAAAAAAGGTTGAGAAACGCTGCCCTAGAGCACTTATAATTGATTTCTGAGAAACCCCCTAGCACTAAAATATGAGATGTTTAATTTTTCGTCAAAATATAAACATCATGCTACTTTTATAGCTTCCAAATATAACATACTGCCGTCGATGTCGGTGTTGACACATTTTAAAAATTTGCTAGATTTCGGGGAAATTGGGTACAAAAAACTTCCATTTTAAATTACAATAACTAAAATATTTATTTTCATGAATATTATTATTATTAAATTTTTTTGGTAATTGGGATACCCATATGCCCCTTTCGGATCGGATATTTTTTAGGTATTCAATGTATACCTACTCATAAATATTATTCTATCTATTTGAAAAGCAATATTATTTTTCAAACGGTATTAATAACAAAATAATAATAAAACAATTTAAATGATATTTTCATTTTGTTACTAATGTAACGTAATCGTTGTAGGTATTATAAGAAAGTTAAGGAACTTTAGAGGAAGAAAAATGGTATCATTGAGACAATAATAGTGATGTTCATCGCATTCCTAAGTATCACTGGTTTTATTTGACTATAAGGTAATACTTAGACTCTAAATTTAGTATTTTTTTCTTTACATGACAAATTTTTTGAGGTTTGATACTAGTAACTACTATTTTTGTTTTTCTATTTTTTCTTTTATTAACCCCTAGCCGAGAGGAACCCCAAACCTCCCTTTGTGGAACCCTGGGGTTCCGCGGAACCCAGGTTGAGAATCACTGCTCTAAATTAACCTTTCGACTTTCTATTCTAATTTCTTTTAGATTAGAAATAGAAAAATATTTGTCAGCAATAATTATTTATTTATTTTTTTAATCATTCGTTTAAAATGCAACTTGAAGGCAAAATTGTTCCTTTTAATTGCTCCACTAAAAAAGTGACACAAAATATCAGCGATCTGGTCAATTTTTGTTATTCATCGAAATAATTTTTTCGACAATCCATTCTAAAATTTCTTTTAAATAAGGGTGCGAAAAATATTAACAATTTTGATCTGTCTGACGGCAATTAATTGTTCTTTGCGAGAAATCGCTTCATTAATTGATCCACACTAAAAAAAATTGACACAAAATGTCAGCAAATCGATGCCGTAAATTAATCAATTTTTGTTACTCATCGAAATAGAAAGACTTTTCCAAATGTATATTTGACAATCATTCCAAAATTTATTATTTTTGGGCTTTTAGGTTTTATACTAAAAAAAGGAGGAAAATACAATCCTTATGGAGAGACTTCGTTGCCTGTTTGTCTATCAGTCTCTTCCTCTGTAAGTTCAAAACTACTATTACTGAAAATTTGAAATTTGGCAGGTGGTTAGATTCTAATGATTCGCAGATAGTTCGGTCTTCAAAGTAGTAAAAAAAAAAATTTGTACGCATAAAAAACCTTGATGAAAGAAAAAACCGTACTGGGTGCCATTGACACCCTGTAGGGTTGAATAATAAACCTGTAAAGAAATTTGACTAATAATCACACGAAACTAGATTGTATTGTCAATTTCAACATCTTAAAGTGTGTCTTTTTTGCTTACTTATAAAAATGGCACAATTTAAGATAATGAAACTGATGAGGTCGTCTGAATATGCGTGATTATTTGATAAATTTTTGGACAAATTATCTTATAAAAAAAACAATAATTATTCTATTAAATCTGCGTTTTTGAGTAATTTTTTGTACGTACTTTTCTAGGCCTAATATGAGAAATATTTTGAAATCCATCAAAAATTTTCAGCTTCCCTACTATTGGTATTCTCAAGATTAAAAACGAATAATATTCTTCGAAGAGACAAATAATAAAATAATAATTATATGATTTTATTCAAACGTCATGTGAAAAGATTTGACAATTAATCACGCAACTTCACACCACGTTAACAATTTTAATGTCTCAAATTGTGACATTTTTGAGTGTATATTTTAGCTTGTTAACAGTTTATTAGATCGGGGTTTTTGTGAGTAAATTATTGGAAGTAAAAATTTCCACCCTTATCTTATTAATACTGATGATGTTTTTTTAGCTCAAAATAAAATGAAAAATAAAAAAATGTTTTCTATAGTACAAAACAACATTTTCTTCTTTACATGTACTTAATACCATTAAGTACCGATAATTTGTCCAAAAATGTATCAAATAATCACGCAAATTCAGACGAGTTCACCTGTTTCATTATCATAAATTGTGTCATTTTTGTATACATATATTAACTTGAAAATAATAATCATTTATTTGATAAATGTTTTCTAGGCCTAATTGTATACATTTTTTGGAATCGGATCAAATGAAAATTATCAATTACTAATAAAAAAAAAAATTCTCTTATTGGGTCAAAAAACAATTAAAAATGAGAAATTTAATTTCTAATCTAAGATGAACTATACTTTCTACTTTATAAAACAATATTTGCTTCATGTTCAATGAGTACCTATACCTACCCTGAAGTATAGATAATTTGTAGAAAAACGTGACATATAATCACACAAATTTAAATATCTTGAATTGTGTAATTTTTTTATATAGATTATAGATTGAATATTGTTCATAATAATTACTTATTGGAGCCGCGTTCGTGTGAGTAAATTTACTTTTCTAGGTCTAATGTTGGAATCAAAGTATTAAGTGAAAAAAATTCAATTTTTCAGTTCAAAATACAATTAAAAATAAGAAAGTGAATTTCTTATTGATTGTTTTCTATAGTATAAATCAATATTTTTGTTTCTTATGCATGCATTTAATGAGTAAGCCTTTAAGTACCGACAATTTGTACTTTACACCCAAAGAGGAATATTTATTCATCTTTTTAAAACATCGAATCACATAAATATAATTCTAACGCTCAGTTTAATTGGTGCAAAAGAGTAAGGCGAGCGCGTGGAGGTATATTTATTATATGCGCCCTTGAGAAATTACATTTAAATAATATTGTGATTACACATTTTTAAATCGTTATCTAAAGTTTATCTTACTTTACTTGGCAATTAAAATTATTCTTTTTGAAGGGAGGTAGGTAGGCCACTGCTATGAAACACGAAATGTCCATTAGGGCAGTAATTAAGACTAAGTTTGCATAATATTTTTTGTTACAATTACCTAATGTGACGTTTCGGTTGTGATGTTAGGTGTCTGGTCTGGTCAGATTGTAGCGAAGACTACATAACCAAGCACACAAAGTGAAGGAGGGCAAAAAACGAACACAAAGAGAATGGATAGAAAAAAGTAAAAGGAGAATAAACACAATAAAAACACAGAATAAGGCACAAAAGGAGAAACACAAAAAAATGAACGAAAAGTAGTGAAGGTCGGAGAACAAACGGAGAAACAAAGCGCACACACAAGTGGTTTTGGTTGTTGTTGTTGTTTTTTTGGTTCTGGTATTGTTTTAGGGGAAGTGGACACGAGGCACGCACAACGCACACTGGCCGGCTGCCGCTCGCGTTCAGCTTTCGAGCGAGTTTTCCCCTCCGCCCTCCCCACCCCTGTCCGCTCAACCCCCACCCGCCAACTCTAAGCGACGCCCGCCCCACGACGGGGGCGGCTCGAGATGCTGGGGGCGCCTCAGATGCAGGGGCGCGAGGCCCGGGCTATTAATTTAATTATATACAATGAAGTGACTAGATAGAATTTTTTTTCTTAGCTGAGTCTCTTCAATGAAATAATCTCGAGTCATCGTCAATTAAGCATTGGCTGAGGTGGGCGCACCACACGCCGCTGGTGGGGAGTAATTTGAATTTCATTGACAAGAAGCAGTTGTTTATATATAAACATTTTCAAGGTTGTACTAATCTAAACAACCGAATAAGTTAAAAAAAAAGGTTTTTTGGCATAGAATAGGGAAAGTAATTAAATTCTAATGAGAATTAATCAAGAGTGTGCCCTCTGCATGATATTGATAAATATACACAAATAAAATATAAATAAGCTAACGTGTGTTTTTTGATGTGGCCATCCACTTGACTTTACCATACAACCTGGCCCCTCACTTATATTTAATATTTAATAAAATTATTTATAATAATGTAGGGGAGGGCGGTTAGTTTTTGCATTTTTAGACTCCTGGGGTCCCACTGATTATGTATACAAAATTTGGTTGAGTTTGGTACAAGAGCCTAGATTTTAATTTTTTACCAAACACCCCCCCCCCTTTGGGCGGTTAGTTTTTGCATTTTTAGACATCTGGGGTCCCACGATTACGTATTCAAAATTTGGTTGAGTTTGCTCAAATGGCCTAGATTTTTAATTTTTAACCCCGCCCATCCACCCCCCCCTTAATTTTGGGTCGATATGCACCAAAATCTAATCAGCTCTTAATGGACCAAAACTATGTGTGAAATTTCGATATTCGATATTCGATATTCACACTAGTTTTTGAGCTAGCTCGTCCACAAAAATTTGGTAAGGCAGAGACTAAAGGACAGAATAACAACCAGACAGATAACTAACAGACATTTTGATAAAAGAATTATTATCTCGAAAAATATAATTTTTCGATGTTCACTTATCAGGGCTTTTTTTGTAGAGCGAAATGCCATAGTTTCGCTGAATTTTTTTGTTCAAAATAGTTTCAGCCGTTTTTGAGATATTTCGTAAAAAAGACGGAAAAAATCACTTTTTTCATGCACGATTACAATTCTTGACCATACACTGTATGGTAAAGTAATAAATTTATTTGCAACAAAAATTTTTCTGGAGAGAGACGGACTGGTAGAACTTTTAATCGAAAGTAATAGCCCAGGGATAGTGAGGAAAGAAAAAATTAATACATATCAAATAAGGTATCATCAAATAATTTATTGGAAACATTTTATTTGTTTCCTTCATTAACCCCTTGAAACCCTGAAGAAGGAGGGAAGAATCCTCCGAAACGTCGGTTTGAAAGGAAAGTCGGAAAGGATTCCAATAAATTACACCTTATTTGATATGTATTAATTTTTTTCTTTCCTCACTACCCCTGGGCTGCCTTCCATTACTTTCAATTATAAATAAATTTATTTTAGAAAAATTCCCCCTCCTCAGGAGTCGAACCCAAGTGCCAAAGTACCCCTTGTAGATTCTTCTAACATCTAAATTAAAATTTTTCTACTAAATTCTTTGGTAATTGCTTTTATTTATTTATTTATATTTTTTTACGTAAAATGGAGAATCAATGTCTAAATATAATGAAAAGTACAAATTCCGAATAAAAAAATTTATTGGAACGTCATTTTAATTCTCTTGAAAACTGACGTTTTGGAGAATTTCCACGAGGACAGCCACTCGCAAAAGTTTTCGCTTTGAGGTGGTGAAAAATAAAGGCCGTTCTGTCTCAAAATTTTGGTAGTGAGTGTACAGTGTCAACTCCCTTAAAAGGGTCCCGTTGCCTTCTTCTGTATATGGTGAGTCGTTTTTAATTTTTGTCTTAATAGTTCAAAATTTTTCTGACAGTAACAGGATTCGATCCCAACCAAGTCAATATGATCGTAAGTCGATTGTTTTAAACACTACATAATATAGGTAGGTACCTATATCTTATTTTGTTAAAGTAGGTTATAATGAAAGGCAGTCCATACATTATTTAAATTTTTTATTCAAATTCCGACGTTTCGGAGACTCTTTTCTCTCCTTCTTCAGGGTATTGAATAGTTATTGATAGGTGAGTATAACTCGGTTCCTATTTGTCTCTCCTTTCAGTGATAGCAACAATATTACAATACTTTTCAACATTATATCATAAGTGTACTTATTTTTATTATACTATTAAATGAGCAATTCTTGTATATATATTTTTTATTTAAAATCGGTTTCTTGAAAACGGATTTGATGAAAATCATGGATTAGAAGGAGGAGGTTTTGGAGTCAGCAAATCGATCTGCCATGGTCTCATCTTCAGGTAACTTTAATTTTTTTTATTTTATTTTTTTTAAGTTTTACTTCGAGGTCATAATCAAAGTCGCTTTAATTTGAATGGTTTTTTCTTAATTTAAGAAATTATTCACAGGTGGGTGTAAAAATAAAAATTTATAATATATATTTTTTGAATTTCCTTTTATTAATTAATTGGTTTATTAATTTTAAAATCCAGTAAATAGCTCAATACGAATATTATTATATATTATTAACATTGGGAAATTGAATTAATTGGTCGAAGAAAGAGATCAGGGAGAGAGGGGGAGAGATACCAATCGATTTGATTGGGGAATAATGGAATTAAATAATTATCGGAAAAGAGGTTTTTTTATCTATTTAGATTTTTCCTCTTATTAAAAACAAGGACTAAAGATTAATAAGGACACTCGATGGTGGAGAAGCAATCTCCGAAATCGAAGCTAAAATACAAGGTATACATTAATTAATGTAAAATAATTGGTTTAATAAAATTTATATAAAAAAAAAAAAAAAAAAAAAATTGAATTAATTCAATATATTATCTAGAATTAATTCAAAATAATGAATTGGAATTGAAATAATTATCGGAAAAGAGGTATTTTTATTTAATTAGTTTTTTCCTCTTATTAAAAACAAGGACTAAAAAGATGATCAAGGACAGTCGATGGCGAAGAAGTAATCTCCGAAGTCGAAGCTCAAATACAATGTATACATTAATCCATGTAAAATAATTGGTTCAATAAAATAAAAAAAAATGAATTAATTATAGATATTTTCTATTGAATTGGAGTGTCTCAATGAAAAGACATCCCGAGAATAATGAAAATCACAAATTTTGAATAAAATCATTTAGATATTAGAACATTATATTCATTCTCATAAAACATCCGACGATTTGGAGAATCGTTTCTCCTTACTAAGAGAGTTTAAAAAGTTGTCAATTAATATTATTTTTAATTGCAATTAAGTTCAAATCTTTGTCCACAGCTTTGTCCAATTCGATGATGGCCAGAGCAGGTCAAAACAGTCAAAAAATTTATTAAATTTTATTTAATTTTATCTACAAATAAAAATGTACCTTTTTATCTGAATTTAAATTAAAAATAATATTAATATATTGCTCTTAACTAAAGCAAAAAATTACCTAACAACGCTCGGTCCGCCATGTACAAAACATAATATAATATAGGTATAGTGCTTGTATAATTTTTATTTTTTTGTAATGGTATTGATAGAAGATGAAGTTGCAACAAAATTTAATTATATCAAGCAGAAGATACACACTTCGGTGTATTCTTAAAATCCGAATAAAAGTAACGCCACACTTCCGCATTACTAGTGTCGAATGATACCAGAAGAATAGCGTTCTCGGGCCGGTGAGAGACGAGAGAAGAATTAATTGGAGGAAAGGAAAAGTAATTAAATAAATAAAATATCAAATGGCCGAATGACAGAATGATAATAACTTTCATAAACCAGGATATTAATTTAATTAAATTCAAATGGCTTCACAGAGTTGGAAAAAAAAATTAATCAAAAAAAGAGAGCAGAGAAAAAAATTCATATTTTTAATTACTTTCTTCGTGGAGGTCATTGGGGGTGGATTTCACGTATGTGCACGGCATGGCACGGGGCTTGGGGGTGCAATGCCAATCGTGGGTAAGATTACCCTGTCCACTGGATGTCAGAAGACCCACACACTCAATCAATAATCGAAAAAATAAATTAAACTTCCAAATGCACAAATGACAATTCCCATTAAACCTTCACAGGTGGTTTTCTTTTAATTAAGCCCTGCAGTTTGTCGAGTTAAAGTTTTTAAGCTCAATTAATTTCGAAAACTATTGACAAAAAAATGTAATCAAATTGGATGTAGGGAAAGAGAAAAGTTTTTAAAGACTTGGTAGGCTTTCTTCAAATTTTGGTGAATTATCACCAGATGGTCCAAGCTAGAATGCTGAAACTTGACAGTTTATTTAAAACATCCTTGGATGCCAAATTTTAGCTCATTAGTCAAAAGCAACTCCCCCCCATATAACGATTTGAATTTTTTACTCTAACATACAGAGTATTCTAATCATATATGAAAAGTATTTTTTGTTTCGTTTTTTCGAAATATCTCAAAAACAGCTGAAACAATCTTGATTAAGAAAATTGGGCGAAACCAAGGCATTTCGGTCTATAAAAAAGCCCTAATAAGTGAACATTGAAAAAATTATATTTTTCGAGACAATAGCTGTTTTGTCAAAATGTCTGTTAGTATGTTAGTTAGGTATGTTAACAAATTGTTGTGGAGGCACTAGCTCAAAAACTAGTCTGAATATCAAAACGAAATTTCACATGTAGTTTAGGTGCATTGAGATTAAGACCTGATTAGATTTTTGATGAAACCGAAACAAAAAAATTATAGAAGAAGGTAAAAATTAAAATTTTTTAAAACTAAAATAACCGAGAAAAATTAAATATACCATAAAATGAACCTATAATAGAAAAGTTATTTTTTCGGGTCAAAAGGTGAAATCGGAGGTTCAAAAAATTAGAACTATCAATATTTCTTAGAGATTTTAATGGAAAACGAAATTTTACACATGAACCCTAAACGACCTTATGAAAATGACTCACTATGTGAAATTGAGGGTGGGGGGGGGGGTTGCAATTATTTTCAAACAAAAATCGAAGAAAGCTGATATTTCTAATAAAATTGTGCCATAAATGGAGATATTATTAATTGCTAATGAGCCAAAAAATTAAGAGGGGTTGTAAATAATTATAAATTATTTTAATTCAATATTAAATATAAGAGAGTGGCCAGATGTATAGTAAAGTCATGTGGATGGCCACATCAGTCTATTTATTTTTTATTTTCTACATTCAATCAGAACATTTACATTAATTTAATATATTTTAAAAATCCAAATATCCTGGTATTACGTACATTAATAATATACCTAAATATAGAAACAAATAAAAAAATATTTTTTTCATTTTCCAACTGGGAGCTAGAATGTCCAAAATCTAACCAAATCTCACTTTTTTCTTTGTAATACCTACAACATCTGGGTACTAAACGTAACTTTCTCCAATCTTACTTTTTTAAGATAGTGGAGATATAAATCAGAAGAGAAAAAATATTTTTGCAAATTAATTTATTCCCCTATCATGCATTTCGAAATCAAATAAGCGAATTTTTTTTTCGAATCACTAGCCAATAGTGTGGTTGTCCCTCGCTGAGCAAGTAACATATTTTTGAAGAACAATATTTTATTTCAAAATACCACAAAAAAGTAGAAAACTATTTTTCTTCACATGCGAAAAAATTGTATATTACTCTTATGACTTAAAATTTGAGAGGGAAATTGTTAGAAAACCTTGAATTTTATGTATTCACTAAGACCAGTAAATAATAGTGGGATTGTCTGACAACATAAGAATCCAGAGGAGAGTATTCAGATTGATCTTGATGAATCAATTATGGTAAAATATTCTAACTTCATCAAATACTAAATATAAATAGGTATAATAATAATTTTCAATCGATTAGAAAGTAGGTCAAATTTTTACCCCAAATAACTAAGAAATCAAGTTAATCAGAATCATGTAAAAACGATTAAACATTAATCTCTGCAAGCCCATGTGGGATGCAATAATTAGTAATAAGTTATTTTTCGTTTTTACTTTTTTGTCTGAATTTAAGTTAAGTCCAATTGAATATTCACTGTCTATATAACGAGTATCATTTCGATCCAAGCGAAAAAGGCCGCTCCTAGAATAATAGAAATTAAGAAATCAATCTCTACTAGTCTGAAACAGGTCTGAACTTGTATCCTTGCAATGTTCTTAACTAAGAAGACGCATTTTTCCGGATCAAATTCTAAATAAAGAATCGCTCACCCTTGAAACTATATCTTTAACAAATAAATTATATCATAAAGAGAACAGCAGTTGTCCTATGCTTGATGCAAATAAACAGATACATAATAAAAATATAAATATGTATATTATATATTATTTATTATTATTTATGCTTGGTTCTAGTTTATAATATATGTGTGTATGTTTATTTTCATCAAGCAAAGACAACCTCTTTGTTTCTCTTTATGATTCAACGATTCTGCTACTTTCGGCAAAACAAAACCTTTTTAAATTAAAATAAATTATATATTACAATATATACAATGTGGCGCATCTCTAAAATTTCAAAACGTAAGAGTATTTTTATACCCTGTGGAAGTGTGGAAGATTTATTTGAAAATGGAGTATGAATTTCATAGAGGGGGGAACCGCGACCTAATATCGTGTACACCTACTTCCACTTCAATTTCAAGTAGAAGACAATAGATGAAGGGGCATTATTTGTATGAGTCCCAGAATAATTCCAATCATGATTAACCACTGAATTTTAGTAATCTAAAATTTTAGAAACTCTAGATATCGAACATTTAAAAATTTATGGAATTTTTTAGCGTTAGCACATTTAAGGAATCTGTTCTTAGATTTCCAATTTGAAATCATCAGATAATCAGAAAATACAATTTTATGAGGTTGAAAAGTGAATTAGCTTAGTATATGTAATCACTTGATCCTATATTTGTTAATTGTTGGAAATAAAATGAAAAATTATAAGCTGATGTAAAAAAAGAGTGGAAAGTATATAGTCACTATAGATATAGACAAAATAGATAGATGATATCAGAACTAATATTTAGATAATGCAAAATCGTATAATATTTATTTATATATTAATTGTGAACGTTTCGTGATATTTAAAAATTAAATTGTTTTTAATTAATAAAATCAAGGGCGGATAATTAACACTTGTCACTTCGAAAGTATATGCATCTCCAAAAAAGTAATCAAAGCATTAAATGTTAAGATTTTTTCTTTATTAAATTAAATTAAAATATAAGTGCGAAAATAGTTTATTTTGTTAGGTTGAGTGATATTAATAAAGAAAAAGCAGATTGGAGTGATTATTACCTTGAGAACATGGCAGTTTAGAACGGCGAGAATAGGTGACCCGTCTGCTCTTGCTCACTTAACTGTACTGACTGGTGTCTAGGTGATAAGCTCAGCCCGCTCGCCCGCCCGATTATCAATTTCGAAGAAATGTTTTTCACTCGTTTTTCCATTATTATTAAATATCTTTTTATTTTATCGAAAGAAATTAGAAAAGAAGGACCCTGTTGGCTTTTTATTTTTTTATTAAATATCAACACCTGCATCGACACCTATGGGTTACTTTTTGAGATAATTTATTATTAGAAAAATGTCAAAATAAAAGTTCAATTTTTACTTTACCATACATACAGGGTATGGCCAAGTATTGTAATCGTGCATGAAAAAAGTGTTTTTTTCTTCTTTTTTTCTAAATATCTCAAAAACTGCTGAAACTATTTTTAAACGACTTCAAAAAAGGAGGAGGTTCTCTATTCGACTGATTTTTTTTTTTTTTTTTTATGTCTATGTTACCTCATATTTCCGTTAATTGTGAACCGATTTTGAAATTTTTTTTGCATTGGGTTCAGTCTAGCTTCCGATTGGTCCCGTTTTTTTACATTGGTATTAGACCTTTTTTGTTAGGTTTGGTCAGGTCTAACTTCTTTGTTTATGAACCGATTTCGATGATTCTTTTTCTTGGAAAGGGGGTATCAGATGGTGCCATATTAATTTGGTCAAGTTATGATGATATGATCATTATTAATTGTAATAATCACTAAAAAGAGAAAAATAAAAAATAATTTTAAGAAAAAAATAAAAAAACGGACTTCAAAAAAATTAAATGCAACAAATAAAATAATTAAAAAGGTATAAAATAATTGCTAATTGATTCTCTGCGACAAGAATGTCATTACTATGCTCCATATGGTTTGAGACTCAAGAAAAAAAATTAAGAAAAAAATAAACCGACTTCAAAAAAATTAAATGCAACAAATAAAAATACACTAAAAGGTATAAAATAATTATCTAATTTAGTTACGAATCAAACGACGAAATATTAACATGAAATTACTTTTGAAGTCGGTGCCAAACAAACTATACCTATAAGCGAGCAAAATTCGCCAAACGTAGATACTAAGTAAGATCCGTAGAGTGCGATTCATAAAAGGTATATGTTTGCACCGACTTCAAAAAGTACTCTGGCGTTAATATTTCGTCGTTTAGTTGTAACTAAATAAGATATAATAATTATTTTATACCTTTTAGTGTATTTTATTTGTTGCATTTAATTTTTTTGAAGTTGGTTTTATTTTTTCTTTAAAAATTATTTTTTTGATTAAAAATATTGAGCGAAACCATGGAATTTATGGTTAAAAATTAAAAATCTAGGCCGTTTGAGCAAACTCAACTAAATTTTGTATACATAATCAGTGGACCCCCAGAAGTATAAAAATGCAAAAACTAACAGCCCAAAATGGAGGGGGCCCATTTACCAAACTCAACCAAATTTTGTATACATAATCAGTGGGACCCCAGAAGTCTAAAAATGCAAAAACTAACTGCCCAAAATGGGAGGGGGGGGGGTATGGTCAAAAAATGAAAATCTTGTCCGTTTACCAAACTCAACCAAATTTTGTATACATAATCAGGTGGCCCCAGAGAATACAAAAATGCAAAAACTAACCCTCCCTACATGATTATAAATAATTTTAGGTTAAATTGAAAGTTTTTGCCGAGAGTAGCATAATTTTTATATATTGAAGGAGATAATAAAAGAGTGTGTCTTCTGCTGGAATTATAAATTTTATTTATTTATAACGAGACTATAGTTTCGAGGGCTTTGCCCTCTTCGTGTAATTTCTAACCTAACCACATGAAAGATGTTAACCTTTCATTCATAAATTAATTCATGTGAATACATTGTAATAGACTGATGAAGAGGGCAAAGCCCTCGAAACTATAGTCTCGTTATAAATAAATAAAATTTATAATTCCAGCAGAAGACACACTCTTTTTATTGTCTCCTTCAATAATTTTAGGGGCCAGGTTGTATGGTAAAGTCAAGTGTATGGCCACATCAGAACACGTCAGCTTATTTTATATATATTTATTTGTATTATACAAGAACACACACTATTAGCAAAAATATATCAATTTTACTTATGTATAAATAAATTGGAAGAAAATGAAATGAGTTTTAGTGCACGAAATTCCAGCTCATAAGGTACAACTATTTGATAGCTCCCCAAAAATGTAAATTAAATTTTTCCAATTTTCTGCATTTGTGAGCCGAATGTTAGGAAGTTAGAATAACCAAAACTTAATTAGTTTTCAACTTTAAGCTTTTTAACCATAGCGAGGCTATTCAGAAAAGAGACGACACACGTGGAACATTCTTTAATAGTAATACAATTAATATAGACCCATATTTAGGCATATAGGAGTAACCGTATCACGTGATAAATATATAAAATAATCTAGAATCGTTTATCAAAAATATCTTATCTATGGAAATTTTAAAAATTCTAAAAAAAATAGTTTCTTTAAAAAAGAAATGAATGATAAAGCAACTATATAGAAAAAAAATTCTTGAAAATAGGCAAGGATACAGATTTTCTTGGAGATGAAATTACCTTTTAAAAAAATAAAAAATATGAATATTTACCAAAATTATTTTTTTCCAAAGTTTTTTGACAAATATTAGGAGAAAGCAACCCAGATCTGACCTTTTAATTGATTGGGTTCTTGTTTAAAATTTCAATCATTTCTAAATTTCATTTTTTTCTTAATTACACTCTTTATAATTTTTATAGAGTTTGGTGTTGGTGCGAGGTGAAACATATTTTATTTTAATAAAGAAAAGTTTTTGGGAAAATTATTTACTTTCAATTTTTTTACTATCACTAGATCACTACAACATATATGGAACAAGTGACCTAGTGAATCTCATGGTAAATAATAATTTTCCCAAAAATATTTTTACTTTTTCTTTTTTTTTTAAATTACACTCTATCTAAAATTATGGGATTGGAAATGTCAAAATTAAGAAGCAGGTTTGTAATTGAATGACTAGTTAACATGTTATATTCGAAATTTTCGACTCGAATCGAATCTTTATGGTTATAAATTCTAGATTTTAAATATATTAATATATACATATATTTATTTTTTTTCTTCGAATTTCCTTTTCTGGAGTTGTCAAAGTATCTAACCATATTAATATAACTCATGATTGAAAAATGATTTCCGCCCACGTTTTAGAAATTTCTTAATACCAATAATTTCTATATTTAATTAGTTCTTCGTTTTGGAAATACAAAAATTTTGGCGTCAAATTTTTTTTAAAATACTATTATATATTCCTAGATATTTTACAAATTTTCAAATTTCTTTGGATATTACTACCATATATAATCATATCCCATATCGTCCATAAGGCAATTTTTTCGGTGGCCTTCTTACTAGCCAGGGGGCTAAGCCCCCCGAACCCCACCCTCACACTCCACTCCCACTCAATCGAAACCCACACAGCACCCCCACCCACCGCACCATGCACCCGCACCCGTGGCCAACCCCCCACACCTCGTTTTATGAAAGCCCCTGCTAGTTAGACAACTAAATTGGCAGATCAGTTAAGGGTATTATATTCTACTAGCTGCGGGCCGCCTTCGGCGGCCCTCTTGCTAGCCAGTCTGCGCCCCTGAACCCCCACCACCCAAAACTCATCCAGAACCCACCCTCTGCCCCTGCACCATGCACCCGCGCCCCACACCACCAACTCGACCCCCGCACCATTCACTCTCGCTCCACACAACCACCCCGACACTGGACCACCCACCCACGCAACGCCCCCTGGACCCCCACCATCCGAACCCCCCTGTACCATGCACCCGCGCCCCACACCACCATCCCGGCACCCTACGCCCCCTTGAAATCACATCCTCTACAAATTTGCTCGTAACAAAATTTAGAGTAGAGGTAATAGTTTAGGAGTTATTTGATAATTTCCATTAATGGGCCCCCCAAACCCCCTTTGGGGCCAAAATATCAAAACGTTATATAGCAATAAACGTAAGTTAGTAGTTTTCTGATCCAAATATGAAATTTCATAATAACCCCTTAAGCCGTTTTTACGTGAATAGTGAGCAGCTTTTCGTGGAAAGCACACAAACATACATGCAGACAGGAATTTTGTTGAGGGTGTTTTTCGTTCATAACTTTGCTTGAAACGTAAAAACCAAAATTTAGCGTGATTTGGATCTAATGCGGACCTTAATTTTATATATATAGATACTCAGGCGGCGAATGTTTAAAGGCAGCTTACTTTTTTCATATTTATTTTGAAGGAGTTATTCAGCCAAAAAGGGATGCACCGGGCCAAAAAAATTCCAAGAATAAAGACGTATCGGCCTGAATTTATCGGACTATCTCATTTATTGGGAATTATACACATACATAGTACATGTGATGAACATGTATTTTGTCAATCAATAAGAAATTTAACATAAATTTATGTTCTGCTAGAGCCCAAGATAGCATCTCTGAATCTTGGACTCCAGCACAACACTAAATATAGGAAGTTAAATTTATTATTGTTGACAAAACCAGAAACAATCACATGTGCTTATGGAAATATGTGTATAATTCCAATAAACGAAAGATGGCCGAAACGTTTTGATTCTGGGAATTTTTTTGGACCCGGTGCAACCTTGCTTTGGCTGAATGAATCTTCAACCCACTACAAATTTATCACAGCCACGATCTCCTACAACATATATTTTAAGATAATTTTCCAATAATATTGCCCTATATTTTAATTGCTATCAAAACGTTCTAATTTGGTTCGGGTGCTTTCAAAACGTTAAACCATATGAACAGTGCTCGCGATCAAATAGCGATAATAGAATTAGGTTATTTTAAGTGAGATAGAGAGCTGAATTACTTAATCAATTACTGGTTGTTATGTGTGTTCTATGTATAGGTAATCAAGAATTATTATGTAATATGAGATGAACAATTGTCCACGTTAAATATAACCAAAAGTGGCTGGCTCAATGCAAATTGATTGAAAGGTGTCAGTGGCTAACGAAGATTAACGCAAGCGTTTCGTTTCAATCCAGATGATCCCACGAGATTCCCATAATGCAACATTCCCAATCAATTGGTTCGAAATTCCTACTGCAATTTTGTTTCCAAAACATTTTAAAATATTTAAAAATTCCATAATTACATAATATGTTTAAATAAAATAGTGAATATATAATTATTTGATTTGAAAAATATTGAATATTAAATAGTTTTGGTGAATCAAAAATTAAAATTCAAGAAAAAACTAGAATCAATTACTTGACGTCAGAAGTCTGTTTATACACTCTCTTCCATTTGAAAATGTATACAAATGAATTGTGCTTTGTTTCTCAATGAAGTTTTTAACCGACTTCAAAAAAAGGAGGAGGTTATCAATTCAAAGGAATGTCTTTTTTTGTGTTTGTTCATTTCTCTCCTATCATATGGACCGATTTCGATGATTTTTTTTGCACTAGATTCAGTATAGTTTCCGATTAGTCCAGTATAAATTTCATTGGTATTGGACCTTTTTGTTATTTTTTAAACTAGATAAGATATAGGTATTATTTTAAACGAAGTTAACGGTCTTTGATTTTATCATTCATATTTACGTAGAAATTAAGGAGTTCTTATTGTAATTAAAATCAAAATTTAATTAAACAAGCTAGAGTGCAGAAATTTTATTTAAATAGATAATGTGACCGAACATATATGAAAAATTGAAAATTTGTTAATTCTAAAGTTTTAGGGTGAAATTTGAGAAGGGGAGTGAAAACAATTTTTTTTTTTAGTTTAAATTATACTTTGCAGACTTGAGATATAGGGATAACGGGTTCTGAAAAACAATACTGAAAGTTTTATTTAAATCAGAACTCTAAGAGCTACGATCGCTCTAAAATCTAGATGATACTTTAATTTTGTTTCAAATTAATTTACTTAAAATTTAATAATGGCCACTTTTTTGTACGTAAAAAAAGAGGGTTTCACCTTTAAACATCAAAATAATTTCCGGTTTTTGATTAAGTTTTGACAAGATTATCTTTAAGAATATAAGTTTTCTGCACACTAGCTTGCCCGTAAATTGGTTTTAAATTACAAAAACATAAATTACTTCTTTTAATCTAGGTATATATTTTGTAGTAAATAAGCGTTTTTTTCTATTAAAAAACGGGTTCTTACTTCGTTAAAACTACCACTGAATCTTTGTGGCACCTAGAATTTACTGATGTTATTTGAGTTTGGTCCAAAGGTCTAGTATCCTCATTTTTGACATTCCGCCTAATTTGGGTGTTTATTTTTAATAATTTTAAACGATAAAGTCAAAATTTACATCCTTGACAACGTGGCTTCTTATGAGGATGTAATTTTTGATATTTTCGTTAAAAAATGAGCCGGAAGGTCAAAAATGAAGATTCTAGACCCAACATCAGTAAATTCTAGTTGCCACAAAGCTATTCAGTGAAACGCGTTTTAACTAGTAAGAACCCGTTCTTACTAAAAACGGGTTTTCACTGCAACATATATATACAAATAAGGTGATGTAACCATGCACATATCCTTACCATACATCTCACCCCATTTTGGGTAACCATCAATTTCATATAGATAGCTATTTCAATAAACTCTTAAAGTACAGATCGATCAGAGGGTCTAGGTTTTATTGCGAAAATTTTAATTTTTTTAGCAGCATCACCTTGATTTTGGGCTTGTTCTTACCCAAAATCTAATCAGCTCGTAATCACAATATAAAAAAAACTAAATATAAATTTTGATACACCTGCAGTCGGTTATTGAGCTAGAAGAGCGTGCACAAAATATGCTAAGTAACTAGCACATTTTTGGCAAAATAATTATTTAAATATTTTTTCCGAGTTTCTTTCTTTATATAGAAGACACTTATGTAGAAAAAGATTTTCCGCAATTTACTTTTTTCAAAATAGTTTTAGCAGTTTTAAAGATAATCTGAAAAAACTAATGATAAAAAAAACTTTTCATGCACGTTTCATGCATAATTACCTATATACACTAACTGCTTAAATAATAATGGGATACTGTCGAAAAGTACGATTTTAATTTTATATCTTATATAGTTTTCAAAGATGTATTCTCACAGTGAAAAACAAAACCTAATTTCTAAAAAAAAATTTCTTCATTTTAAAATCTCTCATATACATTTTCAAAGGAAAAAAATGTCTCTGCAGACCTCTTACGTCATAAAATTCTTTCGTTTTTTTTTCTCTCGTCTTTTAAATTTGTGAACTTTTTTTGAAAAATTCAAAACAAAAACATACGTTTAATATCAAAATTTCTAAATTTAAATATTTATTCACTCACTAAAATATTTCTTTTCAAACTATTTCTTTTAGATTGTCCACGATAATTTGACTCATGATGGATCAAGTGCAATTTTGACCAGGGGAATTAATAAATCCGAAATAGAATCTCGTGTTGGATGATTTATCAAACGAGCGACTAAGGGAGGGAGGGAGGGAGGGAAAGAGACCAACCCCTTTCATCCCCTAAACATCAGCTCTTGCTCTCTCGTTTACCCTGTCATATCAAATTTCTCATTCTTTTAACATCCAATCTATAATGTATATATTTAGAGAAACTACACAGAGAATTCTATTATTATTCGCTATCGAATTTATTATTAAAATCATTTGAAGCGTTTCATTAAATTAACGAATGGATTTATTCGTTTGTAAAGGATTTTAGGGATTATTGCAATAGTTTTTTATTTATAAATAATTTAAAAGGATCTTCTTTCAAACTACAACAAATATATATTATGTTTATTAATATTGTCGAACCTGGATAAGCGAGAGTTCAAAGTACCGCGATTTTTTCTCCCTTCCTTATAAAAGGATGCAAGAGCAGATAAATTAATGCTTTTAAATTATTTAATAATAAAAATATTTTTTAAATACTAATCATATAAATAATTGCTTTGCTCTGCCTCTTTGAGGTTAAATCTTTGGACGAGCCCCTGTCGCCAAGTCCAGTACTGTTTATATAAAACCAAAATATATTTTCTCGATACTAATCAGGTTTTTACAGGTTTTTTAATCAAATAGCTGAGAAATTAAAGAAAGCTACACTTCTAGCTAGAATTTGTAAGCTTTTGCGCGTGAATGTGGCGTCAAAATTAAATTTTATACATTCATTTATATTATCAATATTATAATTCAGTTCCATTATCATTATTAGATGTGACAAAATTATATTAACATACGACCAATTGCAACGTTTCGCCAATTTATTGTGGCTTCATCATAAATTGGCGAAACGTTGCAATTGGTCGTATGATTTAACACGGTGTTTAATTGTTCCTTTTTTCCTCTGATTTGTTACATCTAATTTATAATTATGTTCGAAGAGGTACTTCAAGTTTTTTCTTTTTTGAAAAATAAAATATCACTAATCATCAATCTCAAATTTTATGTAAAATTTAAAATTCTAAATTAAAAGCTTAGAAATGCAGTCAATTATTTTTTCTCAAATTTGAACTACCATAAGAGAGCATGCAAATTAATCTTAAAACAAGTTCTAAGTTCAATTGTATTTCATCAATGATCCCTAGTGGAAAAGCATCGTTTAGCCTTACTTAAATTTAAGTATCACTGGTGAAATACAATCTACCTTAAAACATTTAGGCAAGTGCTTAGTTTTACTTTGCTTGGTGAAATCGCGGACGTAACAGTCGGAATATATTTAAAGAAACTTATTTTATTTTATTTTTGTAAAACTGCACCATGAATCATTCTTTCTAATTGCTATGTTACTCCTAGTTTCAAAATTTTAGTATTCGATGTTTCACTTGTTCACCAATGTAATTCAGACATTATAGACCTCTCATCTTCAAGAATTCCCTGTTTTAAATTTGTATCCTAAGCAATTACATTGTAAGTTCTTCTGGAATTCTGGTGTTGATAATGTTTAAATTATTTAGTAGTCACCTGTTTCAGGTCTTTTCTTTAGAGAAACGATGTTGGATAATAATTAAAAGTTAAATAGAACAGAATGAAGTGTTACCCTTCAATTTGGAATATATATGGCCTTCAAAAGTGGCATTATATAAAAAAAGTGCTTTCATGCCCGCACTTTGTATGAGCGGTGTATTTTTTAAAAGGTCGCTTTTACCTGACAGGTAGTCAGGTATCCTGAGGGGGGGTAATTGTGTCCAGGGACAGTCGATGGAATAAAGGACTGCCTCCACATTTATAATGAAAGAAGAGAGAGAATCCACACAATAGCGCAGAAGATTTGGTTTTGAAAATAAGCAGCCCAGCACCCATTTGGGAGGCCCCCCTTCGACCCCCATGGACCATCTCCCACGTTCCGAACAAGAAGCTGAGGCCAGAGGGTAAGGGACAATTAAGCAAATTCTCTGAAGAATAACATCCTTGACAGTTGGGGTATTTTGGCGTTTTCAAAGGAATCCCGAGATTCATTGAGGAGTTCGGAAAGGCAGGCGACGCGGTTCGCATTCAATCAGCCAGTGGAAAATTATTAATTGACATGTATCGAAGTTTTTTCGAAAAGCATTCAATATTGCTCACTAAAACAACTATTTCGGTAAGTTTTCTATTATAATCAATAATTAAGCTCTGGATCATTAAAACATTGTTATAATTAACGTTCATTGAAGAAATACACATTTTGTAGATCCTCAAATATTTATTAATTAACGGCAGTGACATGTTCAAAGCATCACTTCTCAAAAGATCACCGAGATTAAGTAACATGTTGCGCGGTTTGTTCTCAGGTGGACGACCGTCTTACAGAAAGGCTGTGTTTTGTTGACATTTTTACAGCATTCCTAAACCCAGTCTTGTTGTGTTTATCCACACCCCACATGGAATTGATTAGGCGGGCCTAAATTCGAGAAGTCAAAACTCTGAAACACAGTGAATCACTCAAGTCTGTCTGTTGGTCACAAAAATAACAAAAAAATAAATAAGTAGTTTAAAAAAATGGTTCTTTTATAACTCAACGAATTTTGATAGATTTCAATATCAAAAGGTGAGCTTTTGTGGTCTGATTGGATTGTATTGTATTACAATTTTTGAGTGGTTTTATTAAAAAACTTTATTGTATTAAATTTCATATTTTATCCTTTTTAGAGCTGTAAAAATACTTTTTTAGGATTGAGGGCCAAATGTTTGGGCTTGGCTGGCCTAAATGGATACTGAGAATGTGGTCCCACTCTTCCCTAGAAACGCATCTGCTTTAATCTTAGGAGCATAGGCATTGTCAGTAATAGAGAAAACTGGTCAATATAAAAATGCATTTATTAGACAAATATTTTAATTCTTTTATATGTCATTTTTCGACTTTAAAGGTAATTCTGAACTTTTGGGTTATTTGTTCCGCTTAACATGTTTTCTTAGGATTTTTTTGAAATTTAGACAGAATATTATTTAAATACTTCTGCATCGATTGGTGGCAAAACGAAATTTATGAGCAATACAGCTCCGCAGATATTAATTTCAAAATCGAGTTTTTCAGGATCTTTAACATTGCACTATACTGGATTTCGGAAAATTTACATGCATATTTAATTATAATAAAGAAACCCTTCTTACCATTTTTATAAAAAACTAAACCAACATTAAACAATAACCAATACATATTTTAAGACAATTTTGATTCATAGCTACAACACAGTTTCTGAGATAATAAGGAGAAAATAATGAAAAATGTATAAAAAAAATTTACACTAAAAAATTTGAAAACAGCACATTTGTTTAACCGGCCCAAAATTTTCAGATTTTTCAAAATTATACTATTCATATGGCAAAGTAGGGGTTGATTACATTTGTTAAAAAATAACAAAACGATTTTTATAGAAATAAATCGATCTTTAAAATGTATTTTACCAGTCATTTTAATATAAAATATTCAATCTCTTACAATGGTGCCAAATTTGTCAAACTAGCACGGGAATGGCTAGAATTGGTACATAAACAGCAAAAAGTTTTGGGCTTATGAACTATGAATCCTTATTGTCTGTTCTATATACTCTAGCATTAACTTTTTGCTAGTATTGTCGCGAAACAACTACCTTAATATGCCTAGAAAATCATTGAGGGTGGGTTTCCGCTGTCTTTCCCTATATTAGCAAAATACTTGTATCGTAAAATCACAATTCTTTAGGAGCTCAGAGTAATATAATTTTATCTATTATATTTTGGCATGTTGAAAAAGCATCCCGTTTATAAGCTTATACCTGTTATACGAAAAATACAATAATTTCATGGGACTGAAATGTTCACGATTGTAATTATAGTTATGTGCGTCGCATTAGTAATGAAATGTAGTTACTAATATTACCCTTAGGTAAAACTTAAAATCATTATTTTACAAAAGTTTTCCGTAGTAGATTAAAAGAATAGAGTTGAAAGTTTTGATTTATATATCCCTTATTCTTCTCATTTTTCGGAAAATAAAAAGTTATTTATATATTTGTTCTATCAAATAAACTTAGAGAAATATTAATCTAGATAGTGCTTGGGTAATGTCATAGTTTCTACATCTGAAAGACATTAACTTGTAACCCTTCTATTTTAACAACAGAGATTATTATCTCTTTGGTTGATACATAAAACTAAGACTTTTTTCAAATAAATAAACAGTGAATTCGGTTTTGTTTAAGAATAGAGGGGAGGAGAAAGACTCAGCTGGAGATCTTGGATGGGTCGGGGGAGAAATATTCATATCTCTTAAGAAAGTTTGGAGATTCTTCAAGTTCAAGTTACGATGAAAAAAAACTGTTATCCATTCAGCTATTTAAAGTCCAATTCAAGTACATATTTGATCAATTATGAATAGAAGAGATAGATTCATGTTTATTGTTATTTCAGTGAGCAAACAGGCTTTACCAAGTTGACAACATCCCAAAATACTGGATCCCGGTAGATAAGCATAAACTAATTTTATATTATAATATAAGCTAATTTCATTCGGAGAGCTCCAAGTGATACTATTCAATGCCCTTAAACTGAGTTTACAAAAATAAAACAGGTTTTGTGGGCATTAGAGCCAAAACTCACTTGAAATTCATGGCCACTCTGTGTTTCCACAGATATATCCCAATGAGAATAAGCCACAGAGCAATCAAATATGAAATTAAGCTTTTGGTCCAAATCGACATACGGTGAGGTTGTTTTTATTTTTTCAAAAACAATCCATACGCAATTTTTAGAAAATAAGTGTTTTTAACAAGTAGGTATCTCAAGTTTCGATGATATCTATTTTTTATTCCGATTGAAATACTGTGAGGGTAGTTATTTTAAATAGTAAAAAAAAGTAGAACAGATATCAAAGAAAGGGAAGTTGTAAGAAATTCGTGTGTAAACAATAGCTGATTATTTAGAGTATAGTGAGAAACAGGCATCCTGTAATTATCGAAATCATGGCCGTATTCAGAGGGAGGGTTAGGGTGAGACCCCCCGAAAAATTTCTAGCTACGGCCTTAATCGGAATTGTCCGGGTCTATAAATACTTCAAAGATTCTAAATCGCGATCCTCAAGTCATTTTTTAAAATATTTCAAATTGCGATCCTCAGTTTCTATGAAGTGAAACCGTTCTTTCCAGAGCAATTGTTTTTAGTCTATTTCTTACGGTGTGGGAGTGTTAGCCTCACGCCTAACTCCTTTTAGTCGCCTTCAACGACAAGCAGGGGAAACTGTGGACCTATTCTACCCCGGTCCACAGGGGATCTAAGTACTATTGCGATATAGATTTTCTTTTAATTATCTTAGTAATACTTACTATTAATCATAAAGAGAAACAAAGAGGTTGTCCTCTGCTTGATGTAAATAAACATACACAGATTTATATTAAATATAGATATGTATATATATATTATTTATTTGTTTGAGACTATAGTTTCGAAGGCTTGGACTTTATCATCAGTCATTTTATTAATTATAAATATAAAGTAGAAAAAAATTTTGAAAGTTTTTTTTTTTTAGAAACTTTTTAAAATTTAAAATATAAAATAGTAGGTAGGTTTCACATAGTCGCCATTTAGCACGACTCTATATGAAACAGTGTCCTTTGTCAACTCCTGAAGATGGACTATACACCGAAATATATATAGAGTCAAAAAAGTTAAACAAGCATCTGATCTTTTATTTATGTGAAACCTACCTAGTATTTTTTTCAAACAAAAAAAACTTTCTAAAATTTTCTTTACTTTATTTAATATGTTCCACCAAGAACCTACACCATTCTCCCTTAATAAAATTATAAATATTATTTTTCATGGAGTTAGTATCCCGTGGATATTGAAAATTTTGTTCTTTCTTACCACATACAAGTCAAACATTGTTTTTAATAGCTTAGACTGTGAACTTTACAAGTTTTAAATAATATATTTTTGACGATGAGAAACGAGATCGTTTGTAGTATCTAATTTAAACGTGAAGGAAATTGAATGTTGGAAAATCGTGTAATTCACGCAAATGAAGCTTTAGTAGGGATTAATAGCCACCAGTTGAGAATCACTGCATTTGATAGCCACTAAAAAAAAAGCATAAAAATAAATAGAAATCACTCCATTGAAAATATTCTATTAAATAATAAATGCGCATAATTAACCATCGTCGTAGGAGGGAATGAAGAACACACCTTGCGTCGCGCCGTCTTTGGACTCTTAATTAACATCCCTTTAAAGCATTTAAAATTTGATTAGATACGTAAAGTGTAAAATGCGGAGGCTATAAAATTTTTTTTATTTTATTTTATCACACAAGTGACTATTTCCGAGTTGCCCGCCCCTCCCCCCTCGGCGACCCCCCTCCCCCCACAACGGGGATGTGTTACCCACCACCACTCACACATACATATATAAATAAAAGGGAAAGGAAGAGAGGGAAGGCTTGGAATCACTCGAAGCACAAACACGTAATCTTAGAACAAATTGAAGTATAAAAAGCCTTCTAAGATTAAACGAAATTAACTTTTTTCTATGAAACTCTCGAGGTCTTGTCTTGAGGAGCGAGCGGATGGTCCGGGGAGTTTAATTTAAAATCTCATTAGATCGTTAATTCCAATGAAAATCTATTAAAAATGGGATGTTGATTTTTTTCTTTCTCTCTCGCTCTCTCTGGATCAACAACAAAGATGCGAGTGTGGATGTGGGAAACCTAACCAAAAGCTCGGAAGAAATAAAATTAAAAAAACAAAATAAAACAAAAAAAAAACAGGTTCCTGATAGGTAATTAAAGAAACCCAATTCTTGCCGATTGCCTGTTTCGATCTCAATGGACAGTGTTGAAGAAATAGTTTGCAGAATCGTCGGCAATTATGCCCCTCACATACGCAAAAAAAGACCCTCTTCGGTAGCGATTCAGTTTCCGAAAACAAATCTCTATTATTACCTTCGGAGAGTTCATTTAAAAGAGAATTATTCCGACTAAAAGACCCTTTTAAGGGTAGATATTGAGCGGTAAGTGGTTTACAAAATGTTCTTAAGAAACCTATCGAAATGTAAATTGAATGTTATCCAAAATTCAGGTATATATTTTTTAAACGATACGTGTTTTAAGATTTTTTTAGAGCTTTTCTACCGTGCGGAAATTTTTCCGCCAACAACTGAGCTGTTATTTAGCGTCCCAGGCCAAGCTAATAATGTATAAAACAACTTATCTACTAAAATAGATACATATAATTTAAATTTAAATAAAAATAAATAGAAACAATCATTTACTTATTTGTTCTCAATTGCAATAAAAATTAACTGATTAACAGAAATTGTTTTTCGGTTTTTTTAAAAAAATGACGTTTTTTAAGCGGTGAGTTTACTAAATTCCTTTTAATCAGGGACGCGCGTCCATATGTGCGGTGTACGACATCGCCAAGGGGCCTTAAAGGCGGAGCCAGGCGACCATAAGATATATTATACCGATCAAATGAATAAATTTTAAAGAATTTAAAAAAGTAGGTAGGTACTATCCTACTCTAGTGAAGTGATTCTCAACCACTGTGCCGCGGAACTTTAGTGTGCCGCGAGATTCTTGAAGTGTGCCGCCAGTGCTAGGCCCGAATTGAAAATTATTTATTTTTTTAAATTTCTTTATCAATTAACACTACATTTAATCCAAATATTTATTTGATCAATTGAACTAAAGAGGTAGTAAAATTTTACAGGATACAGAATGTCCTATGATAATTTTTAGGGTACATAAATCAATAAACCAAATAAAATTCTATTAATTTATTTTATTGTTAGTGTGCCCTCAAATTTTAAATTAATAAAAGTGCGTGCCGTAACTAAAAAAAAGGTTGAGAATCACTGCTCTAGGGTAAAGTATTTTAAAATATAATTTTACTAAAAACTATATATAACCTTTTTTTGTCGTCCTCAATGTACTTAATTAGAATCAGAATTGGTTTAAGTCATTTTCAAGATATTTAGAAAAATTAAAAAAGTACTAGAATAAAGTACTACTGGGCCGATATGTACCAAAAATTAATCAGCGCTTCATTGTGTTAAAGTAATGTTAGGTTTTCAATTTCATTTCAATCGGTTGAACGGTGTGAAAATTATCGTGAACGAAAAACAATTCGCACAGACTAAATGAAAAAATCCCACTTTTTGGGAGCGTATGGGCGAGACCTCATATAGGTAATTTTTGACAAAACCGTCACATGCTAAAATTCAATCTAAAATAATAATACAATTTATGATTTTGATTGAGACCATGGGTTCCTAAGTATTTACCTGAGGACCCTTTGAAGTCGAGCTTGGACAGAGACCCATCCAATACTTTATCTCCTTCGCATTGGATAAATTAAAAATGGGGAAATGGATTGGGGCTTCTTACTTTCGCATATATATTCTCTATATCATGTATTGCGATTGCTTGCTCCGGTTTGCAGGGTATAGTCATACCCTAAATGATCTTAATATATGGTTGTCTAACTCAGCAGGGGCTCCCATGATACGAGGTGCTACCATTAAATGAACAGACTGATACTGTTACTGGCAAACAGCGAGCATGTTACGACAGGTTTGAAAAATTGTACAAATTTTATTTGGGAATAGATTTTTCCCCATCAATTTTAGGACAAAAGTGTAAATACAAAATAAGTAGTTCAAAATTAAAAAACTGCATTAAATTTATCTGATACATTCTTAATAAAAAAATTAGACAAGCATTTTTAATTTTAAAATATAACAATTCCTCTGCTTATAATATAACTAAAAAGTTGAAATATGCTATGAAGGTTAGTTTTAAAACGTAAATGCTTCTTGTTAAGGAGGTTCTTTCGCGACAATCCACGCAAAAAAAGTTTTAGCCTCGTAACCATACTATAAATATGAACGGAACTAAAATTTTATGTTATGTTTTTTTAACGTGACTGTACCACTCACACAAGGAAATCTCTATATGGATACACACATACTTGCCGGATCGTTTCCAAGCCATTGTCTTATATCCCCTCCACTAAAAATAATCGCCCAAATATGTTTTTTTTTTTTATCAAAACTAAGAGGTAAATAATTTCAATTTTTTTTAAGTTACTCCGAATTTATTATTCTAACAAATATTAGTTTTTCATCAAGATGGTGAAAGTTCTTCAATGAAAAAAAATAAAATAATGATCATATCCCCACCCTTTCCCTATCTACCCTATGTAAAAAATGTCATTTTTAATTGCAATTATTTTGTTTAGTGTGGTAAATCGTCTTCAAATTTTAACAGTATGTGTATTATGCTTTTAATGACTTATATTCCAAGTTTCAAAGACTTCTTGAATTTTTGCATTTGTGAAAGAACTACCCTAAGAGAGGTTTTGTTTTAGTATTTTATTTAAGTTTTAAAGGATTGCAACAAAAGAAAATTCCGTTTTCATTCGGTTTCCTCAACTACTGGGGCTAGAAACTAGAAATTTTATATGAAGGTTAATTAATTTCATATTTCAAGACAAAATCGTTGTATAATTTACTATACAGACATCAAGAAGTTTAATAGGAAATTATTTCTAGTTAATAAATGAACGAGCATAGTATAATTCAAGCTTGATGCAACATATTGTGCCTGTATTGTTAGGTTAATTATGAGATCTTCTCATTTATTGAGGGACTAAAGACCATTTTTTTTTTTTTAATAAAATACCTAAATATGCAAACTCTTTGATTGAATTATCTAACTCTGTATCTACTGCTTCTGTATTTTAATTTATCTCATTGCAACAATTTCCAATATGGTGCTCCCCAATTAGATTTTTTTCAATATTAATAAAATCAACCATTTAAAAATCCTTCTCCCTTCTATCATGAATTAAATTTTTTTTATATGTACGTAACTAAAGTCCAAAATTAAATCAAAAAAGATCAATCCGGATGATTAAAATAAAAGATATGGATTTTTTTTTTATTTTAAACGTACAAATTGCAAGAGAGGCTAATTCGTAAAGGAAATTATTAAAACGGACCTATTTAACTTTTATTTTTAATAAAATTATAAATTTTTCAAAAAAATATTTTCCATCATTTAGTTTTAATTCAATGAAATATTGACTTGGCTTTTTTAACGCTTTCTAGGTTTTTTTTTTATGATATTCACTTTGAAAAAATGCTCAAGAGTGAAATAAAATTACATTTCGTTAAAACGTTTTTATTTTTTTTTTTTTTTTTTTTATTTTATTTTCCATATTGACATACTTCATTTCATTTTATTAAAATTAAACTTTAATTGAGAATTTTTGAAATATCTAGAGGAAGCTAAAGAGGCTGAACTGAGTGTCCGAGGTACTAAATGCAAAACGGGAATAGGAAAAGGGTCAAAATGAGGGTTTTTAATCTGACCCACCGCCCTTCTAACCCTCAACCCTTACCACCCCCTTAAGTCGTATAATTGTGCAATATAGTATCTGTTTTAATTAAACACATTATTATATGTCCTGTATATATGTGTATGTATGTGTGCGTGCTTCCTTTTTAATTGCGTCTGTGTGAAAGTAGGGATATATAATTACGATTCAGACCCCTCCGTAAAACAAAATAAAAAACAAAAAACATCTTTTCATATAAACCCTAATGCTCCAAGAATAATGAATCATATTTTATTAATTAATAATAAAACCCTTAATGGGAGGTTGGAATTTTCGATTAGAGCGATTTATTAAATATTCAATTGGGGACATTGCTGGGGGATAAACTAGTCATGAAAATTCACCTAAGAAATTTAATTCACTTTTGATTTATATAAATATATATTAAGGGCTTTTTAGCCCCGACATCAAGTCCACTGGGTGGATGGCTACATAATATGGTTAAAAAGTACTGATTAATTCGGTCCATTATTGTGACATCACAAAGGCCTTGTTTGAGGCTAAATTTGTTGATAAAGCCTCCGAGTTTAAGCCTTTTTTGCGAAATTCGTATATAAGTATACCGCTTCTATTTTAAAAGTTAAGGTTGATCGGACATTAATTGACTACCCCGCAAGACAAAATAAAATCTAAATTTTTTTTCGCCTAAAATTATAAATTTTAACACATAAATTAATTATTTTCATTTAGATGTTAGTTAACATCATTTTTAATCGGATATATGAAATAATTTAATTATTAAATATAATAAATAAATGTCTTTTGACTTAAGTATTTTTTCGCCTAAAGTAGATCTGGCAACTGCGTATTTACTAGTTGTCAGTTGTTGATCTTTTTGATGTGAGTATGGCTATAAACTTTTAAATATATAGAAAAGAAAAATTGTTATTGATTGTAAAATAAAATAAACGTGTTCGGTCTACTCATTATAAAATCCAAAATTGGTTGAGTTTGGTACAAACGCGTTTTTCTTATGCGACGTTGCCAAACTTTGACGAGTCATGTGACTTACTTATTTTTAAGTGAAGCGGACTGATATTTTCGATCAATTAGATTTGATTTACCAAACCCTGTGTCAGAAAGTTTTTTTTTAACGTTAACCACGATAATTTTTCTATATAATTAAAAGTGTTTTGTTTTTTCCTATCATACGATTTGGCTAGATTAATCGGTATGTGCTTTCAGCCAACATTTCCTATTCACTACGTGTTAAGGTAGTTGTTTCGCGACAATACCAGCAAAAAGTTAATGCTCAGCATATAGAACAGTCAATAAGGATTCATAGTTCATAAGCCCAACACTTTTTGCTGTTTTTGTACCAAATCTAGCCAATCCCGTGCTCGTTTGAGAAATTTGGCAACATTGAAAGAGATTGAATATTTTTATACATGACATTAAAAAATGACAGATAAAATGAATGATAAAATACATTTTAAAGGTCGATTTATTAATCAAAAGTTCTAAATAAACGATTAAAAATGGTTGTGGTAATGAATGAGGGAAAAACGAAAAAATGTGTACTAAGAGTGCTAATGTAGGTACCCGAATAATTGAAGCGGGCGAGTTGGCGAATAACCTAACCTGTTGTCACTGTCAGAAAGATATTTTATTAAAAAATATTGTTGATGAAAGGCGATTAGGGTTTGAATTCTATTTTTTCAATAAAATGTCAAGATTGCTATACATTAACTCATGTCAGTACTGGAAAGAAACATACATTTTGGGTGGTTAATTTTTGTATTTTTAAACTTCTAGGGGGTCCGCTGATTATGTGTACAAAATTTGGTTGAGTTTGCTAAAATGGCCTAGATTGCCCCCCCCCCACCATTAATTTTTTTGGCCCCAGAAAAAATATTTTCATTATTATAGGTTTATTTTATTGTATATTTCGATTTTTCTTGTTTTTTTAGTTTGAAAAGATTATAATTTTAAATTTTAACCCCCCCCCCCCTTAATTTTGGGTCGATATGCACCAAAATCTAACCAGCTCTTAATGTCAATGGACCAAAACTAAGTGTGAAATTTGGTTTCGATATTCACACTAGTTTTTGAGCTAGCTCGTCCACAAAAATTTTGTGAACGCACAGACTAACTAATGACTAGCAGACATTTTGAGAAAACAATTATTATTTCGAAAAAAAGAAGAAAAAACGCTTATTTCATGCACGATCACAAATATTTTTTGACCATACACCCTGTATGGTAAAGTAAAAATGATTAGCCATACCCTTATCCAGAAAAAAATTAAACTTATATACTTTAAAGAGGAATTAATAATAATAAAAATAATATTTTCAAAAATTTCTATAAATATCGTTTTGTTATTTTTTAACAAATGTAATCAACGCCTACGTTACATCTTATAAAAATTATAATTTTGAAAAAAATCTAGAGCACGCTTTCTACTTTTTACTCCCTCTTTCGCTGGTTTAATAAATGCGCTGTTGCCAAAATGTTTTTAGTGAGAATTTTTTTATATACATTTTTCATTATTTATTCCTTATTATCTCAGAAACTGTGTTGTAACTATGAATCAAACTGTCTTAAAAATATGTATTGGTTATTGTTTAATGTTGGTTTAGTTTTTTATAAAAATTGTACGAAGGGTTTCTTAATTATAATTAAATATGTATGTAAACTTTCCGATATCCCGTATAGTGCAATGCTAAAGAGCCCGAAAAAATCGATTTTTGAAATTAAATATCTCCGGAACTGTATTGTTCATCAATTTCGTTTTGCCACCAATCGATGCACAAGTATTTCAATAATAATATATCTAAATTTCAGAAAAATCCTACGAAAACGCATTTGGCGGAACAACTACCTTAAATGTCAATTTTTAATAATTAATTACACGAAAAAACCCTTGGTCAGATCTTTTTCGAAAAATTATTTTATAAGTATTTATTTTCGATTAATAACATATTCAAAATTCAGATTTTTAATCTAACATTGCCTTAATGTCAGAGCAACCTTAAAAGCTAAAATATTTTAAAGTATACGTAAAATATGAAGAAAGTTGGCGCATGCGCAAGTCGAAACAAATTTACTAATGAAAAGGCCTATTGGAAAGTATACTTGATTTAAGGAACTAATGAAATGGATGCTGTGAAATTGGTATCAAACGAATCTCTATCTCTTTCGAGTTTTCCAATTAACTCATCTATTTACGAGTATTTCAAAATTGGATAGAATACATTTAATGGATTTCTTCTAAATAAATGTGTGTTGATCATTATACAAAACACGAGATATCATCGTGAGAAAATGTTAAAAAATGTTATGTTTCCGATAAAAAATAAAAAATTTGAAATTAAAAATTTATTCAAAGTTTAAGAAAAGGAAAAAAATAATTAGGATTCGAAACGTTGTGTATTTTTATTGGGATACCTAAAAAAAAATTAATGCAGTCAATATCAGCAAAAACTTTTAAATAGTCCAGAATAGACATTTAACTCTACTAATATAGGAGCGCATAAATAATAAAATCCTATATACCTACATATAAATAATAATCCTTGATTCATCTGTTTATATGAGATTTAGAGGGCTCTAATAGACTTTTAGGGAAAACGAAAAACTCTAGACTTCAATGATTTGACGTCAACGATAGAAAAGTGAAACTTAAAACAAAGGTGTAGATTATAAATACAAACTTTCTGTAATATTTCAGCCCAATAATTGCTGCCCAATAGTTGCATCCGTATAATAATTAGCTCACATTTAAATATTTGATTTTTTTTTGTTTTCTACCATTTTTACCCGGAATCTCTAAAACTACATTGAAAGCCCCCAAATTATTCATTTTAGAAATACAAAAGATTTGTCACCAATGGAATATTCTAAGTTCTTTCAATCTTGAATTATTGTGAGTATCGGAATGATTCCGACTGTAGGCAAATATGGATGGGCTATTTGAATATTTTTTAAAGAAAAATATATCAAAGAAATTCGTGAGGAGTCGTTCTCTAATACGAATTCAGGTCATAAATTAAACACCAACTCTCGAAATTTGCGAAAATATAATATAACTATCTGGCGAAGACAAATCTTCACAGTAGGTAACCTAATTGCTGAACAATAAATATTTTTATAAAGTACTTAATTTGGAAAATAAAGTTTTTCCACTTATAATATTTCCCATACATAAATAGAATATAGATTCGAAATTACTTATTTTTGAGTTAAACGCCTATTCTACTACACATTAAATTGAAAGTTTTCTGCCGAGATTAGCAGAATTTTTATATTGAAGGAGACAATACACATTATTTGTTGGTGAATATTGACTTGTTCCGACAAATTATTTCTTTCTTTTATTATTTTAAAAATCACAGACACAGATACAAATTTTGTAATATTAACACATTTTAAAGATAAATATGGATTTGTAAATTCAAGATTTCGAATCAAGCAATTTTGAATACTTTTGATACTTTTTGTCTTGTCTTGGTAAAAAAAATCAAATATTTCAAGAAAAGATCCATAAGTATATTTTGATTCTTGTGGAAAAACCTTCGATATCCAGAGTAATTGACATACAGTCACAGAAAAAAAGGAGCTTAAAAATGATTTTCTTCACACTTCAAATATTCCTTATTAGGTATAAAAAAAAATGAAAACTTTTAAATGGGTTCAATACTAGAGTGGTCAGGCGAGTAGAATAAAATTTCAGGTGTGTTTCACATAATACTATATATTATATAGGTATAATATAAAACATACCAACAATTTTTCATTTTAGTATTAGTAGATAATATTTCACTTTGAGTTTGGTCCTCGAACGTAAAGACTAATTGGCTACTACACTATACTAAAGTATAGTTTAAGGCCGCTGAACAGGAGACTTATTTTTATAATTGTTTGTCTGCTTGCTCACACTCAAAAGCATCCCAGGTCGAAGCTGGAAAATAGAACATGACCTACCTTTTAAATCAAGCAAGCTAGCCAGAAAGAAAGCCAGCAGTGACGTCATTTCGATCCCGACAGACCTCCAAATTGCCAACAGAGTTCCCATCTCAAAAAAAGGTAGAAGGAAAAAGCCTCTTTAGACAGAGTTCCAACCATTTAGTAACTGCGCTCATCTTGCTAAACTTAAGGAAATCTATGAGTTTTGGCGCCAAAGAATAATTATATTTTCAGTCATTACCATCCCTATATACTTACTCCAGAAATTCATACCCTATAATTAATACTCCCTCTTAATAAGGATTCTTAATATCTTCTTTTGTTTTTAACCGACTTCATTTGTTCAATCATTTTACCTATATTAATATTTTTTTAACTTTTGCTGAAAATATCTCTGTTTCTTTTCATTTCAAAATTGGTATTAATTAATATTTTCGGGGGAAAATTACGTTTTTCTGCCCTTTTTGGCCCCTCCCATAAACACCCCAAATCGAGTCTAAAAGCAAAACCGAAAAAGAGCCAGTCCTCAATTAAAAAAAAAAAAAAAAAAAATGTGCTATCTTATTTTGACAAATTACAGACTCGAAACCGATCTTCTAATTTTCTCCTGGCAATTTATTCAGAGCCAAAAAATACATCATTAAAAAAAGGAAATTGATCTTTTTAATTATATATATTTACGATTATATTACTAAAAGCTAATTAATAAAATATTACCGCTATATATATATATTAAGTAGATAATATTTTTAAATATACAAAGAATATGTTAATGTGTTGAAACGCATTTTTTTGTCGGCTTGTTTAATTGAAAACGCCATCAATTGTGTTCATCTTCGAGTCTTTGTCAAGACACTTCCTCCAGGAAATCACGGCTTGGTGGATGGTTTTCCACAGTTCATGGCCACTTGGACTTCCAAACGGAAGTTGAATTTGCAAGTCATTATAATAATAATAATACTAAAAAAAGTAATTTAGAGAAAAAAAATAGATTAAAATTTTTCCACCAATAAAATATGTATCATAATAATTTCATTGAATTCCTAGGCATTTTTTTGAAATTATAATGAAATAATTATTTTTGGATTCCTGAAGAAGGTTGTATCAAAGAATGTATAATTTCAGTGAAAGGTGGCTCGGACAGTACCACGCAAGTCAAAATAAAATCTAAATTTTTTTTCGACTAAAATTAAAAATTTTAACACATAAATTAATTATTTTAATTTAGATGTTAGCTAACATCATTTTTAATCGGAAATATGAAATAATTTAATTAATAAATATAATAAATAAATGTCTTTTGACTCGAGTCACGTGATTTATTTATTTTTAAGTGAAGCGGACTGATATTTTCGATCATTTAGATTTGAATATTTACAAAACCCTGGGTCAGAAAGTTTTTTTTTAACGTTACCTACGATAATTTATCTATATAAATAAAAGTTTTTTGTTTTTTTCTCATCATACGATTTGGCTAGATTAATCGAAATATATGCTTTCAGCCAACATTCCCTATTCACTACGTGTTAAAAGTCCGATTTTTAATAATTAATTACACGAAAACCCTTGGTCAGATCTTTTTCAAAAAATTATTTTATACGTATTTGTTATCGATTAATAACATATTAAAAATTCAGATTTTTAATCCAAAATTGCCTTAATGTCCGAGCAACCTTAAGAGTAAGGGGAGAATCTAAAAAATAAATAAATAAATAGGACAGACCTGATTGCATCTTAGCATCTTGATTCAATTCCTGAGGGGGTGAATCAGTGGCGGCGCCAGCTTTTTTCTTTTGGTTGGACGACACTAGGCAGAAAAATTTCGAAGGTGGGCAGCGAAAATGTGCATGATTTCGGGTAATAAATTAGACACTTTGGATTTTTGAAATTCAAACTACAATTAAAAAATGGATAAAAAATATGTATTTATTTCAAAGTTTATTCTATAGAGAAACACATGATTATAGCAGTGGCGTATACACGAGAGGGGTTCAGGGGTCAGAACCCCCTCCCTCAGAGGCAGACCCTATCTATCTGTCAAATCTAAAGTTAAGTAAACAGCGTGAGATAGGAATCAAGTTTCTAGGATAAGCGGTTTTCATTTTATGAAGGAAAAACTGTGATTTTTTGCAAAAAAATGCAGTTTTTCAAAACTTCAACCTCACTAAGTCACGGGTTACCACCCTCCAACTGTAGTAAATTTAATCTAGCTTATAAATGTATAAAATGGTCTTAGTCGAAAACCTGCTCCTTCATGGTCAAAATGGGAAAAAATCGAAAAAAGTCCGAGTTTTTGGGATAGGTATTCAAAAGTGATACAGGGGGATGTTTTTTGGATCCCCATAAAAATCGAACTACTAGATCAATTAATCGACTTGAAATTTTGTCCTCTTTAATTTACTATAGGACGGTTATTTACAAAATATGGACCGTTTTCGAGTTAGAAGCAAAAACTGGAAAAAGTCCGAAAATTTCAAGGTTTTTCGGCCATCAAAAGTTGTCCCCCACACTTACCAGTTAGAAAACTTAGATTTGGCATAAGTACCTACACCATACCCAACGATTCTAGAAAAAAACCATTTTCCCGCAATTAATGTAAGCTGAAACCCCTCTATATACTGGGCTATATATCCTTTTAACTATTCTATCTATTTTAGTATTCAAGTCATGGGGTTTTTTCAAAATTTCAACACTAAAATTTTAATAAATGATTAAAATAAAAAAATATAAAATAAATTGCTGTAAATATATACATGGTTAGGAAGTATTTATTGCTCGATGTTCAAATAATTGTAAAATGAAAAATAAATATGTAAATTTTAATTTGGAAATAAAAACATTTTCTTCAAAAAAAAAAAAAAAAAAACGTAGAACCCCCCCCTCCAGAACTAATTTCTAGCTACTCCACTGATTATAGAATAGTAATAATTTATCTATTAGTATGTTTAGTGGCAAAAGAATTTACAACTAGATAACCAAGTACACTTATAGTATAATGTTGGAAAATATTATAATATTGTTGCTATCACTGAAAGGAGAGACAAATGGGAACCGAGTTATATTCGCCCATCAATATCTATACAACACCCTGAAGAAGAGAGAAAAAGTCTCCGAAACGTCGGAAATTGAATAAAAGTAAATAATTTATAGACTTCCTTTCATTATAACCTACTTATTTCACTTACCAGTCCGTCTTTCTAAGAAAATAAATAAAATTATTTACAACTACATCGAACTTCAATAATAAATCTGTGAGCCTCTCTTGTGACATTGTGGTCCTTAAATACTTTTATCAAATAGGTGTTTCAATATTTTTTTGCTCAATTGCTGAAATTTAGCATAGAATCTATATTAATAAGATACATCTACTTTTTTCTAAGATTCAGCTTCTTATATTATCTATAAATATTTAAAGTTGATTGTTTTATTAAATTTTTGGCTTCGGTATTATATTGGCCATCTTTATACAGTAGAATCCCGATATATCGTATCAAGAGATATATCGTATATCTCGATAAATCGTAAGAAAGTGCTAGTCCCTTGGAAAAAACTAGTTAATTCATAATAATGTATTTTTTTACTCTCCAAGATCGTCAAAACGTCTCATAATTCGTATTTTTCCAGTTGAATTAGATTCGTGTTTTGGGAAAATCTCGTTAATTCGTATAAAACCAATTCCCTCGGTATAACGTTTTGTATAATGTTTATAAACATATATACATGATTATGTAGTTTTAATTTATTGTACAATCAAAAATAATATAAAATTCATACTACTGTATTTAAATACAGTATTTTTTATGTATACATATATATGTATGTACAATTGTACAAAGATACATATTTATAAAAAAATTAAAATAAATTAAAACTTTCGATATATCGTATTTTTAATTTTTACCCTCGATATAGCGAACATGTCGACATATCGTACTTATCCCTTGTCCCCTTTTAAAGATACGATATATCGGGATTCTACTATATATGGAAATATTTTTTTTTAATAATTTAGAATTTAGATAATAGCATTTATATACAGCTGATACAAGTTACGAATATTATTAATTATTAGAAAATATTCGGTGAGGAAAAAAATATCACTAAATTTCTAAGAATAGCACAGAGTGTTTGAAGTCTTGAAAAAGTTTAAGCCTCTACCTTCAATTAAATTTTAATTTTCCTAGAACTTTCAGAGAGAAAGTAAAGGAATTCTTTTCTCAAGATATCTATATCTTTGTTTAAGAATTATCTATTTTCCAGAAGACCTGCATGCATCGCCTTATTACCTTCACCTCGATGACGAAATAACCGTTCCACATAAACCAGCCATTTGAATTATAACAATTATTTAACCCAATTATGGCATTAGCATAGAATAACAAGACCAAGCGAATATATAATGTAATTGAATTGAGATTTCTTTAAATTATATCTCTATGCGAACGAAACCTTGATCCGATCCAATTGCATAATGAATAAAATAAACATTTCAGGTGGGGGGGGGGCGAAAGAGTTCAAATTGTGTGGGAGGAGGGGATAAGTCAAAAAGAAGGTCGGGGCCACCAGGGGCGTTTGGAACATAGGCAACCAATTAGCCAGCGCCGCAAATTAACTGATAGCGCCCCTGTATGGTAATTAAATTGACAATAACACCACCAACACAGACGCGTCTTTTAATTAATACTAAACGGCCAGGTTGTTAATTAATATGGGGCAGCCTCCTCCCAAGACCAATCATCGTCCGGGATGTCGTCACTAAGTCATTTCAATAGCCTCAAACCAATCAATGAATCCCCTCTTCTCCCCTAATATAAATACACTTCAACTCATGGATGAGAAAGTTCAGTTTTTGGAGTACAGAGGTACAAAAGAATAAACCATAAAAGTATTTCATTAAGCTGAAAATAAGACGACAACCGAAATTGCGACTGTTTTAACTGCACACAACCTTCGATAGCTCAGTTGGTAGAGCGGTGAACTGTAAAGTGAGACTTAACATAGATAGATAGAAGTGCACATAAAATGCATGCACTTGTTTGTAGTCAATTTTAATAGTTTTTGAAAATAAGAAACATTTATCATGAATAAGTGAATGAAGAGTTATTTTCCTTATTTTTATTTATAATTCACGATCCGACTATATTCTCAATTGCTCTATACAGTTCCTTATTTAGGATCTGGACCTGTAGCGAGGGCCCTACCGTAAAAAATATTTTTTTAAAATTAACCTACAAAAAGCAACCCTTTGTGACGCGGGCCCCCTTTGTGGGGGGGGGGGGGGGGGATATGCTACAGCCTAGGTAGCCTATGCTTACCATAAATCCGGCCCTGGCATGAGTAATATTACATCTTCGTTTCCTGACTCTAAAGACTCCAGTAGTTGTTTTCCAGACAGCTCTGTCTTCAGAATATTCCGCATGATCCTTTGTTTTGTACTAAACATTGAGAAGAATTAAACCTTGGCATTTCTGACATATCTCTTATCTCTTTTTAATATATAGGAATAATGAGAAATAGATATATCATAATTCTCAGAATGCTCCGGGCTTATGAAGTTTTTCAAATTGCGAGCCTCGAATCAGTGTTTATGCTTGGTCTATATGTGATGTGACCTACGGTTCCAAGCTAATGCGTTCTTCTATTATAGGAAGATTTTTAAAGACTGGTGTCGTTAGTCTCACGTCCAACCCCTTTTAGTCGCCTTCTACGACAAACAAGGTATACTGTGGACTTATTCTACCCCTGGTCCACAGAGGGAGCTATTATATATATATATTTTTTGAATGAATCTATTAACTTTTAAATAAGGAATTGTTGACTTTTCTGTTAGCAAAGATTTTAAATAAACTTTCCAAGTGTCACATAAGAAGGAAAACTGTTTCAATAGTTTTTATATAGCTTGTATCTCAGATTTGAGAAAAAAATAACAAATTTCTCACTTTTAGCTACAGCCACAAGCTCAAAAAACAAGAAAATTTTGACTATAAAATGATATGTCCCAATCAATGTGGAGATAAAGATAATTTTACCTACTTTTTGTACAAAATGTCTTTTGAATAAAAATCAAGAAAGTAAAGTTAGCAATTTTAAATTTATTTTTTAAATACTTAAATCAAGTAATTTTTTTTCGAAATTTATCAAATACTACACAAATTATTTTCCTTAAAAAATTGAGTAAGCCCAGGTATTGAAAATTCTTTTTACTTAATTATTGCATGATCCTTGTATGCTTGTGTTTACTAAAAAAATTTTCATGAAAAATCTTTTAGCAATTTTTATGTAATTTTGGAAAAACTAAAAAATTTACTCTAAAAATAGGTCAAAACGAGAAACAAATTCTCATTAAACATTTTAATAATATAAATATAAAGTTTATTAATAAAATAAAATTATAATTATTATCATTTACATTCTATATATACATACAAGAAATTTGTTCCTTTTGTTGAAGCAATCTTTTTTTTAGTATTCTTGTAATTTAGAATTTTGGACATCTTATATTAAATTAGTAGTACTTTATAGTAGCAAAAAATTATTAAAAAAAAATTACAAATTAAATTAATAACTATATACCAATACAAATTCAATATTTTTTCAAAGTAACAGACAATAATATCTCAAACGCCTCTGAAATGTATTATTCTTAAAAATTAATGTTTAAAGATATTGATTTGAATAATAATACATATAAAAAAAAATGGAAACTTCAATTATTTTCATGTTTTAATCGGCTACAAATTACCAATTGCCTACAACCTACAATTCTAATTGGTATCTTGTATTTCACTTTTACTTGTAGCTGATTACTCTTCACCCCTGCCACAAATCTAATTTTTTCTAAAAAGTACAAGTTACTAATAATAGTAATAATTCCACTTGGTTTTTGCATCGAACAAGCTTGGTGGGTATCGAAACCATAACATGCTGCGATGCTGATTAGTATAATATGTTTCGAAAATGTCCAATTAAAATTTATCTGATCTCTCGCTCGTCGATATCCCTCCTCCACCAACGTTTTGTTCTCATTTTTTATCGATACTTCTACATGGTATGGTATATGATTAATTAAAATAAACTTGAATTTATTAATTTTTTCAGCTTTTATGCTGTAAATTCGTTTTCTTTTACACACGTTGTGTTTTATTTAACAAACTAGATAGCATGGAAAATTTAATTAATACATTTTCATTCTCCGCCCTTTGAACATATTTAAATAGAATATAAGATTAAGGGAAAACAAAAAATCTATACAATGGGATACATTATTATAAACTTGCTGTTACAGGCGTGCGGTCAATATCTCGAGACATCCAAAAGTTTGGCCTCTGAGATATTATGTCCCTTTAAAATTAAAAAGTAGGTAGTTAGAAGGTAGGTAGGTATATTTGTTTTTTTCTTTATAATGGTTAATTATATTTATGCTCACTACACGGTTGCCTGACATGTTATCAGTGATGGTCGCTTTGCTATATTTCCCTGGGATCTCATAACATGGGTTTTTTGGTGTAAGGGAGTCAGCTCCACGCTCAATTCTTTTTAGTCCCCTCTTAAGACAATCAGGGGATACTGTGGACCAATTCTAGCTTCAGTCCGCATGGAGATTTGTAAAACCACTAACTGAATTAAAATAAGTTTCGGTGCTGAATCGATCTATTATTCTTTTTTACTATAATCTCTTTATATGTACTCGTATATCATAAATAGTCCAGAGGTACCTCGGACTTCAATCAGCTGCTTAAATGTTCTAATCTTATTGGCTTGTTGCTATGAAGAGAGTCAATCTCAGTTCACAGGGAGATATGTACAATCTCTGAGTAGGTTTTACGAGTACATCTGTCTGAATAACTTTCAGCGCTGTTGGAGGGTTTCGGGTTTTTCTTCATCGATTATTTTATCATTATTATTAAAACCCCTGCAAATATGGGTTGTGAATACTCCACATTCGACTTCAATCACCCCCTGAAATTTCTTGTTATGGTTGTTTTTAATTTTTCGGGTGAAACCATCTTGCCAATTTCAAATTAAAAAAAAAGAATCAAAACAAAAAGGATTTAAATTAACTCGGAGATGTAAACTGAGGGGCCAAGATTTTTGCATTAGTTATAGCCAGATCTACCTATGGATTATAGAGACTGTAGTCCGAGGGATGAACCGCGATTGGAATTAGGTGTACACTTCTTTGGAATTATGTGGAATTATTTTGGAATTCATTAGATAAATCCCCTTCATCTATTGTCTTCTACTTGGAAATGAAAGTGGAAGTGGAATTAGATGTACACGATATTAGGCCGCGGTTCACTACAAATACTACATTTTATTTTATTTTATTATCTCCAGATCCACAAAAAAAAAATATTCTTATTTAGTTCTTCAAGTCTCGCAGAAAGCTATCAAATTTGGAAAATTTTCAACCTTGGTGCTCTCTGCAGGGGTAGAATGTAAAATATTTTAATCTAGGACTTTTCCCCAATCCCACCTTTTAAAATACCCTTCAAGAATTTACATTTCCTAAAGTGTGTGGTTCATATGTTGCGCAGATTCTTTTACACAGTTTTCCTTTTTTATATATCGAGAACTCTTTTCTTTTGTATCTACCCATTTAATAGCAATTATATTATTCAACATTCTACTCAAGCACGATGTTTCAAAGGCATCTATAATTTCTTTTTCTATGTTTCTCCAATCAACCAGATCTCCCATTTTCAATTACAAGTACTAATGAAAAATTGAAATATCCATAAATAAGGATTGATTTTAGATTTCTTGTGAAAATAAACAGATAATCGAGCACTAGAATTATTTTGGAGGTCAAAAAATTGATCGAGTAGAGTCTTTAAATTATATAAATAAAATAATTAACGAATAAAATTGTTTGATTCAGACGAAGCGATCTATACTAATAAGAAAATTTTAATTAATTCACTATATACACTATATGGGTGGTCGTTTCCAAAAGCCCTTCCAAATTGCAGATAGCTATCCAATTATCTTCACTTCTTTTTCTAGTGGGAGTGATCCAGAACGAATATAAGAAAATAAAATACTTATTCGATATATAATGAAAAACACTTAATCGAATAGATAATTGTCTAAAGGAAATGTGATTAAAACTATTATTCAAAAAATATCTCTAACTATTATATTAGTGTGCATCTCAATGTAAATCTCGTCTATTACATTAATAGATACAAATTTGAACAAATTATAAAACCATTATTAAAATGATAATGAAGAAGTAATTAGAAGAATTTTTCTTCATTAGTAAAAAGATGAATAATTTATTTAAAAGTTTATCAAGTCTATAGTAATTAATGAATCCGACACAACAACAACATCATTGAAAACAAAAAAGAGAAATATAATATAAAAAAAATAGTAAACTGTTATTAGGGTTATTTGCGTGTAATTATGAAAAGAGAGGAAGTTTGTGTGTGTTGTTTTTTGTGAACTTTAATAAATTAATGAACTCCAATTATTAACTATTCATTTCAATAGAATAACAAAAAAATAAACGAGAACAAAAGGCTAGTATTATTTTATATTTTCCCGTCAGGTAAAAAAAAACTATTGTGAGAGTAATTTTATTTGTTAAAAAGGTGATTTTTCGAAAACCGTCATTTAAGATTAATATTCATATTTCATAATATAATTTATTACATAGTGAGAAATGAGGAGGAATATAATGAAGTGGTGGTCGTTAACGTCGCCACTCCTTCTATTTAATAAATACTAACCTATAATGTGCATAAGAATTCTACTCCTATATCCAGCTCAAGGGTTAATTGCTTTTGACGGCTGAAGATACACAGAGTTACACTAGTGTAGAATAAAAGTATTAGAATCTTATAATTCTTAATAGAGAAACCAAGTTACTTGTGCGATTTGCATCCAAAGGGGAATATAAAAGAGATATAAATTTTTAATTTATTTATAACGAGCTTATAATCATGGTTTTGAATAATATAAACAGACTTTCATATTTTGGCGGCTAATTAGCCGTTTGAAAGTGCTGCTGTCTGTCGTTAGATTTTCTAGCTAACAATTTATTATTTTTACTATCTATAATATAGTATTTATCATCTATTTTTACTTATTTATCGTCTATGTTTACATTACACAATTATTGATTGTTTGTTAAAAGTGTTATTAATCTTTATCGTTATTAATTATTATTATAATATTGGGCGAAAATATAGCGCCCCAAACACACCCCGCCCGACGATTGGCTGGTTCGGTTTTCAATGTGTGTTTGATTCTGGGAGCCCGAAACACACCCCGCCTGACGATTGGCTGTTCGGTTTTTAATGTGTGTTTGATTAAGAAAAAATGGGAGCCCCAAACACACCCCGCCCGACGATTGGCTGGTTCGGTTTTCAATGTGTGTTTGATTAGAAAAAAATGGGAGCCCGAAACACATCCCACCCGGACTAAACTTTCGGAAGTTCGGTTAATATATATTCAGTTCGGCTCGGTTGGGTTCTTATAGCTCTTTTTCGGGCTGGTGCCAACCGAACCGCCTAAAAACCACGGTTATATATATTCAGTTAGGCTCGGTTGGGTTCGTATAGCTCCTTTTCGGGCTGGTGCCAACCGAACCGCCTAAAAACCAGCCCGAAAAGGAGCTATACGAACCCAACCGAGCCTAACTGAATATATATTAACCGAACCGGAGTTGATTTGCATTACTCATAAGATTCACGAAGGAAAAGGTTATTTTGTCATGAGATATTTTGTCTGAAGGATATTTTGTCGGGGGATGTTTTGTCGAGACTATTTTGCCGGGGGCTGAAACGTCGCGCGATCGTTAGATTAAAAAAAACACCATCTTTTTTAAAAGTTGCAAACCTCTTTTGATTTCAATCATAAAATCAAATACGGACTTTCAATGAAAATTTATTTCACTTGTTAGCAAAATTTTATATAGTTTTTTATAATTTTAGTAAAGTTTTCTTCTATATGCACATTTCTATGTCAAAAGAATATCGTCTCTAAGGTTAAGCCAACTACATTAAAAGCATGTTTGGTACTTGGGTTTGAATTCTGAAGGAGGCGATCCCTACTAACATAAATAAAACATATCTAATAAGATCTTTGATTTTCAGATTTAAATTTTTTCGTAATTAGTTTACTAAAATATATTCCTAGTAAAATTTTATGAATTTTGACAATTTTTTTAATCATATAGTTGCAAACTACAAAGGGAAATATATTACCAGGTGATTTTTTAGGCAATGAAGCTTCAAAATAAAAATTACAAAATATGATGTATAGTTAAATTTCAAAAGGTACCAACATTACCCTACTCGATTGGGTTGTGAAATTTTTGTCATCAGTACTTTTTGAATTTGAAGGGAGGTATCTAAATTTATTTTTATTTTAAAGATAAGATTAAATAAATATTATATGTAATATTCATTTACTATGAGTTAAGGATTCTTGGTCACTTGTTTCACATTAAAAATTTTAAATGTGAAACAAGTGACCAAGAATCCTTAACTCATAGTAAATGAATATTACGTATAATATTTATTTACTCTTATATTTATTAAAGATGTTTCACCTTGCACCAACACCACAATCTCTACTAATTATTTTTATTTTGATAACCATATTATCCTCTGATCACCATACTTCAACTACGTGCAAATTTTCAAGTTTCTATTTTTAATGGTTTAGAAGCTATGTCTTGGCGAACAGAGTGATTTCAATCTTAACAATAACTAACCCTTCTATTTAACTGTATTGAAAAAGACCCAAGCTAAATCACTGTTCCTAGAAATTTGAAATTAGGGAAGTATATTTCTTTAATGACTTTACTACTATCTTGGAAGCAATTTTTATGAATTCAACGCCTAAGAGAGGGGTGATAAGGGTTCAAATTAATATCGGATTATTCAATATCTCTCAGGTTCGATGAGATATCGAGTTCGCTTAGAAAAATTACACATATAATTATTTAAAAACTTTGTCACGGAAGTTGGTCTAATCAACTCATAGAAATGCGAAGGGGGTGAATTATTTATTATATTTATTTATTTTAAATAAAAGGTCGTAGTTTTTTGTACTTTTTCTCTTTAGTTTATATCTGAAGATCTTACTTAAAATGTTATATTAAGATGTCTTCCCCAAATATATACTATATGAAAATGAATTGGATATTTACCACCACATTTATATATATCAGTGGCGGTTGGTGACTTTTGAACCATCGGATGCTGTCCAAAAAAGTACCCTTCATTTCTTGAAATTTAATTTTAATTTTCGCTTTAGAAATGGATGAGTTCAAAAATTCTTGAATCATCTTTATTTATTCCTTTTTTGTATTATTACTATATTAATAGTTCTTCAGCGAGAACAATTTTTTATTCGACAAAATCTCGACTAAACTTGTTTTTAACATGCTTGAACTGGAAAATATAGCAGACAGGGACTTTAAAACTTCTATCCGAAGGCTTTTCGAAAAAATCATACATTTTAATTGCCCCTTGAAACTATGCAACAATTTTATTTCATTTCGAGAACCAATATACTTTTCAAAATAAAAAGTGTTTTTTTTTAGAAATATTTAAAATAACAGATAATAATTTGAAAATTTAAAGATTCACCTGAAATTTTTAAGTCGATCTTACTCGTATATATTTATAAAAATACTATAAATGTTTGAAATTTTAGGGATGCGCCGCATCCATGGATCGCACGCCACTGATATATATATATATATGTTAAAAAAAATTTAAATTAATGAGAATTATTAAATAAATCCAATCCATTACCAGGTTGATAGAATGAGATTTGACTTTCTGTCTATGTCTCTCTTCTTTTTATTATAATATACTAGTATATATTTATAAATATCAAAATAGATAGATATAGAACATGAAATTATGGTCCTATTTCAGCCAGATGTATTATTTTAATATAATGAAATATTCTACAATGGCTCGTAATTAAAAGCTTTTTAAAGTAGCGTAAGTTTAAATATATTCAGCTTTGCGAACATAAAGTGAATTCTACGTATCTGAAACTCGAGTAAGTAAAAGAGTCTAATTATATTTTGCAATGAATGATGGCAGGTATTAATTTTAATTGCATTGGAATTGCAACTTTCCCACGAAGCGGGCAGAAAGGGCCAGGGCCATTAAACGACCAAATAGTGGCATCAAAATTAAAATGATCATGTTTTATCTTAAATAAATAATTCAGGACATATATATATAATTATGATATATGATAAATGGTAATTGACGATATATTCATGTCATTCGAGAATGATATATTACCCAATGACATTTATTTTCCAAATTAAAATTATTCAAAATGATTACTAGGCAAATAAATTATTAGCCAGAAAGGAGAAAATTTGACAAAAATATTTTTTCTACATTTATTATAAAATTTGTCAAACTCGCACACTCTTGGGCGGGCGGAAAAAGGTCTTTTCGCAAGCCTAGCATTGCAGTGAATAACTACCATGCATGGTTTATATTTATAATCTTTTATATGAATAGAGACAAACAATTTGATTTATTATTGTTCCATACATTTTTCAAATAATTTACCTTTTTAATAATCTAAAAAGAAATAAACAGTAAATGGTGTATTTGGATAATCGAGTAGGTAGTCTTATAGATTAACTAGCTGCAAGACCCGCCTTCGGTACCCTTCTTCCTAGCCAGTGTAGTACACCCCTGGACCCCTACCAACGCACTCCCCAAACCCACGAACCCCGCGAACACCCACCCCGCTCCTCCCCAGTCCCCACCTCCACATCCATCGCCACTGTCACCTCCGACCCTACCCCCGCACCCAGTTTTTCCATTTCTAGCCTTCTAGTGGGCCATAGATTATGCGTACAAAGTTTGGTCGAGTTTGGTAGCAGAGCAAGAATTTTTATTTTTTGACCCTTTTCCCCATTTGGGTGGTTAGTTTTTCCATTTCTAGCTCTGTAGGGACCCACAGACTATGTATACAAAATGTGGTTGAGTTTGCTCCAAGGGCAAGAATTTACATTTTTACCCCCACAAAAAGTTGTCAGAAATCACATGCCTTACAACTTTGCTCATTACAAAATTTGCCGTAGAATTAATAGTTTAGGAGTAATTTGATAATTTCCATAATAATAATCCCCCCCCAAACCTCCTTTTGGGGTAAAATTATCAAAACGTTATGAAGCAATATAATTAAGTTAGAGGACATCTGATCCAAATATGAAATTTCATAATAATCCGTTCAATCAGCAATTAAACTAATAGGAGACACGGCTCTAAGCAACTCACTCGACTCCCTGGCTCACGGAAGAACTATACTATCACGGTGTCTCTTCAGTCGAGCTGAAATCAATTATCCCCCCTAATGCCCTCTTTACGAGAAACACGCGGTTTTCAAACGCTCAGCACCCCTTCGCTGTCAAATTGGATAAAAGTCGAACAAGCGCTTTCGCCAACTCTTTTATCACTATGACTCTATGGTGGTGACCTAGCCTCTCGATATAATAGACAAAAAGAATTATAAATGAGATAGAAATCGAACTTATTTTATCGATTTTATCTATCTGTAGGTTCATAGTATATTCATAGTATCATTGTAATATAAGAAAATAGAATTTAGATTAAGAATTTTGTAGTTTAATAGAAATTGTATGAAAGAAGTTTCAATTTCTTCTCTCCTGGACTGAATCAACTAGAAATGGCAAAAAGATTCATTTTTTTCTCATTAGATATTATTATTATATTTATTCAAATGTATTCAAAGTTCATATCTGCGAGTTATTTATTTTATCTTTTATATCAAATCATTTTTATTAGGATATTTGCATTTTAAAGGGTAGTTCATTTGAAATCTAATTTGAAAAAACGCTAATAAATCAGTTGATTTTTTTTTTTTTAATATAAAATTAATTGATAGTATAAAACAATTAATTATTAATAATTTTATTCAATTTTGAAAGAAATCGATTCAGTACTTTGTGAGAAAATTGTCAAAAACCTCGAAAACAGTCTGGGAAAGGCCGTTTTAGAAACATTTTAAAATTCACCTCCATGTCATAAGTCAATGTTTCGTTTCTAATGACTTTTTAAACTTTTTTTCAAAGGCATCTCTTGCTTTCAAAAAACATCGTTTTTTGACGGTTCAGATGGTTTTTGATCATTTTCTCAAAAAGTACTGAATCGATTTCGTTCAAAATTTAACTAAATTATTAATAATTAATTATTTTATAATATCTATTAATTTCATATTTTTAAAAAAATTTCAACGGGGTTATTAGCGTATTTTTAAATTAGACTTCAAATAAACTACCCTTTAAAACAAAAATATCATAATAAAAATGATTTGATATAAAAGATAAACGTAAATAACACAAAGATATTAGCTTTCAATAAATTTGAATAAATATCTAATGAGAAAAAATAAAACTTTTTTCTATTTCTAGTTGATTTGCTTCCGGAGAGAAGAAAATGAATCGATTCAAAAAATTTTCTTTTTCAACAAAAGATATTTATGAATTTAACTGTAAATATTATAGTTTGCGCGTTTCGGCTAGTAAAATAATAACTATTAATAATAAAGATAAAAGAAAATAAATATTATATGCAATATTCATTTACTATGAGTTAAGATCATTAGATCACTTGTTTCACATTAAATTAAAAATTAAAAGATGTAAATTTTTTCAATATATATATTGAAAAAATTTACATCTTTTAATTTTTAATTTTAATGTGAAACAAGTCACCTAGAAATCTTAACTCATAGTAAATGAATATTACATATAATATTTATTTTCTTTTATCTTTATTAAAGATGTTTTACCTTGCACCAACAACACAATCTCTATTAATTAACTATTAATAATATTTTAATGTAGTATTATTAAAAATTAATAATATAATTTCTATTGGAGTTTGTGGATTAACTGAAGAAATTCTTTAATGATGAAAAAGGAATTAAATACATACCTAGGGAGAGAGATAGAGAGAGAAGATAGCAAAGGCATTGAACTCACCGGATGGCGGAGCCAGAAAACCCTGCAACAAAATATCAAATTAGAATTAGAAAAAAGAAAAAAGATCAAGTTGGATTATCTGATTTAATTGAATTTAATTAATTTAATTGAACCAAGTGAGCTTTTCCAATGGCTTATTCAATTGGGCATATAATAACTACAAAGGATAATGCAAATTGTTTCATTCGATTTGCTTTCGAATGATAATCAATAAAAGGATTTTTTATAGGTAAATGGAGAAAAACAGGATATCTACAATCAAACCGCTCATTAGGATTTCAAGAGCAAACAATCATTTCAAGTTGAAAGTAAGAATCGTCATTAGTATAGTAAGAAGTGTTCAATTATTTTTATTTAATTTTTTTTTTTTTTTATAAGAAGTAACTAGATAAAATTTTATTAAATATAAATAATTTTTGTATCTTTAGTTGGTTCATGTCCATTTTAATAATAAATAAAAGATCCACGGGTTATAGGATGAATATTATGAATACACTTATTTATAGTCTCGATGGTTTCACTATTTTATCAACGATTAATGTTTTAAGTAATTGAGTATTTGAAAAAATCCTGAAAAAGGAAGAAACGTCTTAAGAAAATTGATATTTAACATTAATAAAAAAATTATCCAAAAACCCGTGAATCTTTTATTTGTTTTTTTGTATCTTCTTATAAATTTAAAAATTTACTAGAAAAGTAATTGGTATACCTAGATATTAAATATTTTTTATGGTTATCGTAATAATTTTTAATAAATCCCAAATTAAATGTTATTTTAATCAAATTGCCTTCCCATTAAATTCTGAATTAAATTACTTTTGTCTTTCACCAATTGGTACCAGTAGAATCCTCAGAGTCGATGATCTAACGTATAATTTTATTTTTTAATTTTTTTAATTTAAAGAAATAAAGGGCTGTCCAAAAATTACATCACACGAATTTCAAGATTTTTAGACCTCTCCCCTGTGTCACAATCTGTCACATTTTCATTAAGCCTCCCCCTGTATTGTGACGTCACACTATCACATTTATACCCTATAATTTAATAATTGTAGATTTTTTTTTATAAATTAAACTCAACTAAAGTGATTTAATATATTTTAAGTTTAATTTTTAAAAAATTTTATTTTGATTTTTGTAGCATCAAATTGCGAAATATCTTTCACAAAAAAAAGAAATAAGCCGACTGGTTCTGATGTGGTCATACACTTGACTTTACCATACAACCTGGCCCGTAAAATTATTTATAATCATGTAGGGGGGTGTTAGTTTTTGCATTTTTATACTTCTGGGGTCCCACTGATTATGTATACAAAATTTGGTTGAGTTTGGTAAATGGGCAAGATTTTCATTTTTTGCCCCCCCCCTTTCGGGCGGTTAATTTTTGCATTTTTAGACTTCTGGGGTCCCACTGATTATGTACACAAAAGTTGGTTGAGTTTGCTCAAACGGCCAAGATTTTTAATTTTTAACCCCCCCTTCCACCACCCTTAATTTTGGGTCGATATGCACCAAAATCTAATCAGCTCTTAATCTCACTGGACCAAAACTACGTGTGAAATTTGGTTTCGATATTCACACTAGTTTTTGAGCTAGCTCGTCCACAAAAATTTGGTAACGCACAAACTAACAAGCATCCAACCGGACAGACAGACTAACTAACAGACATGTTGACAAAACAATTATTATCTCGAAAAATATAATTTTTTCGATGTTCACTTATTAGGGCTTTTTTGTAGAGCAAAATGCCATGGTTTTGCTCAATTTTTTAAATCAAAATAGTTTCAGCCGTTTTTGAGATATTTCGAAAAAAAGATGGAAAAAAAACACTTTTTTCATGCACGATTACAATACTTGACCATGGTATGGTAAAGTAAGAAACAAAAATGAGTTTTGAATTCGATATATTTTGGGTTAGTCTCGGAGTCAGAGAAAACTGAATATAAATTGAAAATTTTTTTACAATAATAATTTTTGGAAATAGGTATAGTGAGGGAAGATAGGGGAGGAGAAAACGTACTGAGAATTAAGAAAAGGGCTGAAATTGGATCTTTTAGAATCCACTGAAATTAAATAAGCCCTTTCAAAAAATTTAAATATTTTAAATAACCAATCAGAAGTGAATAAAAATACAATTATTGATTATATTTTATAATAAATAACTCAACATTCCTTCTATCGTTCGCACATTGTATATTAATTATTAAGGTAACAGCACTTTCCATGTACCATTCTATTCCTTCTTATAAACTCAGGTATACATATTTTCCCACCATCTGGCTAAAAACTCACTTGTTCCATCTGTCGAAAATATTAATTCTCAGTACGTTTTCTCCTCCCCCTATCTTTCCCTCACCATACATATTTCCAAAAAATTATTATTTGTAAAAAATTTTCCAATTTATATTCAGTTTTCTCTGACTCCTGAAGATGGGCTGACACCCGAAATATATCGAATTCAAAACTCATTTGTTTTATTTATATTTTTTTTGTGAAATCTACCTCGCAATTTTACCCAATTTTTATTATTATATAAAAATGTTTCACCTAGAACCAACACCTATCTCCATAAAAGATTTTGTAGAATCACAATTTTTGAGATTCTACAAATCTGAGATGCTCCCTCCACCCTTACTGTGTGACGTAATTTATGGACGGCCCCTAAAAGATAAAAGAACTGCGCATAGAAGTCATTAATTGTTTAATCAGTCACTGTTGAGTCTTCTTCCTTTTCATTAATTTAGAAAAATATGCATGAGTCTTGACTTATAAGAGTTGTATTTTTTTAGTTTAATCATCTTAATTATTTAAAAACATATCTAAATATCTCAGAAATAATCCTCATTGTATCTTTTAAAAGAGTCAATCAATCATAAATATAAAATCTTTTAAATTATATAAAAAGTGTTGCAGTTCATGATATTTAAATGAATAGTGAATATTTTTCTATTTATTTAGATATTAAAGTGAAAGGTATTCTATAAACGTAACGATTAATTGACCCGACTGGCCCTGATAAAAATCGACATTTTGATTTTAGAAAGTGACATTTGATAATTTCCTCTTATTGAACTAATCAAACGCAATGATCGATTATCTGATTAGAGAATAAATAAATGTAAAGGGATTTTATTAATTAAAATATTTTTAATCAGATTGCGCATAATGTAATTTTTTAGAATATGTTCCAAATGGATCACGGAAAAGGATTAATATGCATTTAAACATTGCATAAGAAAATCCCAAATGAATGGAACGAATTGAACGTTATCTTTGAAAGCATGGCATTAAGGAAATGTGCGAGATACGTGTGTGTGTGTGTCAACTTAACCGGTGTATCAGGTCGGTTCAGGCGGACATTCCTCTGGACCCTCGCCTCTTTCACAATGTCCCAAGTGGCTGAAAGATACACAAGAGAAATCCAAGTCCCCAGACGCCAGAGAGCCGATCTGTGCTCTACCAGCCACAAATCCTCCCCAATCCAGGTAGAAAAAAATTAATCTTATAAAAATGATTCAGTAAGGAACACTAGTGAAAATGAGGTTGGCTACATTCACGAAACATTCATATTTTTTTCCTCCAAGAATCCCAGTAACACCTATAAGCCAAGAATAATTATAGCTTATATATCGTCGCTGATCTTACAAAACCACGTAAGCCCTAAATTTAAAGTTTGTCAGAAAACTAGAAAACCCATTTTATACACCAATACAAACAAATACAATTCAATATGTATTATTTGTCCGTAACGCGAAATTAAATTGAAATAGAATAATAAGGTTTCAATACGCGCCGTGAAATATTGGTCGGTATAAACGTATAATACGTAATTGACCAAAAATCGAACTTACTAGATTTTGTAAGATCAGCGACGATATATCCCATATCCTCTAAAAACTGCCATAACACAAAAAAAGTTGTTTTGAGATAATTGGTTTTAAAGATTTTTCTCTTCTCCGTTTTATTGTGAATTTATAATAATGATTAGTTTCGTTTTTATCTTTTATATTGTTGTAAAATTTATTTAACTTTATGTCAGTAAGGTAAAAAATAGATGTCCTACTATAATAATTCGTATTATTTTAGAAAAAAACTGAAAAAAGTCATATGTTATGACAGTTTTCTACATTCTGAAATTACTGACAATTGTAAAAAATCGACACAATATGTGATATGTCTCGTATATTCACTATATATACGGCAAATGCAATTGGTGTTATTTTGTTTAAAAACAGACATAGCCTGTGATATGACACTTTTTTACATTGAGTGTACAGCAAACTTTAAACAAATTATTATACAAAACCGTCCTATTACATCTTACAACTGTTTTCTACTAATAAATAATCAAATTAAATATGTGAAATCATCTGCAATACAGTCGCATTACAGCTTATGTCGGTTTTCACCCACAAAGACAGACGTGCAGCTCTTGCAAACACTGTTGAGGCCTGTTGTAGATTTGTTCCGCGTCAATGTAGCTCCGGATCAAACTGACACAAGTGCCCTCTGGCGGCTCATTTTTGAGTTAAGAATATGGCGTTTTTGTAGAATACAGAGAAAAAAACTGAACATTTTTGTATTGGTGGCTTAAATTTGACTTTTTTGTGTTATGACAGTTTTTTAGAGGATGTGCGATATATAGAGAGAGGGAGAGTACTTTGATTGATTGTTTTGCGTATATAAATAAATACAAACCTTTTACAAAACAATCTAGAAACGTTTATTAAAATTCCAAACGTTTCGAGAGAAATGTATTAATGGACAATTGATTTTGGATTTAAATATTTTTATTTCTGGTTTTTGGTCCACTACGGCATCCAGGGTGCGTAGCACCCTGGCCAGCAAGATGCCCACCGAAGAAGTGCTTTGCATCTGGTATAGTAATATTGTATTATTAATATATTACTGAAAATATTATCTCGTAATAAATAAGATTATTTCTTGAGTGTCTAAGATGACTCTTTATCTAATAACGACTATCAACCGAGATCTAAATTAGACGTGAAATTCGGATTTAAAAACCCATGAAATGAAGAACTTCAGGTTTTCTGAGGTGAGAGAAATGTTTCCCAATAACTAATAAATATTGAAATAAATTAGTTAGTAAATATCAAGTAACTTGTAAATTGGCTAGTTTTAAAATCAAGGAGATTAAAATTGTTTCGTGAAACGTTGTTTGAGAAATCCGGATTTTCGTCACTGCTGAAGAGCTGATGATGGTTTACGGCTCTTGTCTCGCTGTCCGTTCACTGGTTAGCATATCATTAACATAACAAGATCAGACAGACAAAAGGAAATCAAACGGCACGAGAGATATCTAAATCAAACTGCAAATAATTTCAACCGAATCGGATTCTATTTAATTTTATCCATTACGATTATTTTCTTTTACTGAAAGCCTAAGATAGAATCTTAAGCTGGTAAATTATCTTAATTAAGGTGACCAAACGTACTCCTATGGGGAGTTTCGTACTCTTTTATAAGTTTCGTACTCCTTTTATAACCCGTACTCCCTTACTACTTCCTGCATTATTTTCTTCAACAGTCACATTCGTAATGAAAGAAATGAAAGAAATTGTTATCGGTGACAACTTTCTGTATGAAGAAATTCAAAGAGTAAATATGTATTTAAATCAATGGTGTCGAACCTTTTGGCTTATTAGGTCCACATTTGAAGAAAAAAATTGTCTCGGACCGCGGATAAAATATTATAATTCTTTCTATTGATATTTGTTATTCAAAAATAATTTTTAAGAAAAAATAAAAACCGACTTCAAAAAATTGAACAAATAAATACACTAAAAGGTATAAAATAATTATTATCTTATTTAGTTACAACTACGAAATATCAACATGAAATTACTTTTTGAAGTCGGTACCAAACAAACTACCTATAAGCGAGCGTACACGCCAAACGTACTAAGTAAGATCCGTCGAGTGCGATTCATAAAAGGTATATGTTTGGCACCAACTTCAAAAAGTAATTTCATGTTAATATTTCGTCGTTTAGTTGTAACTAAATAAGATAATAATTATTTTATACCTTTTAGTGTATTTTATTTGTTGCATTTAATTTTTGGAAGTCGGTTTTTATTTTTTTCTTAAAAATTATTTTTATTTTTCTTTTTAGTGATGTTATTAATAGTGATCATATCATCAGAACTTGACCAAATTAATATGACACCATCCCTAAGACACCCCCTTTCGGATAAAAAAAGAACCATCGAAATCGGTTCATAAACAAAGAGGTTAGGTCTAAACAAACCTAATAAAAAAGGTCTAATACCTATGGAAAAAAATCGAAAAAAAAATGGGACCAATCGGAAGCTAGACTGGACCCAATGCAAAAAAATTTTTCAAAATCGGTTGACAATTGGCGGAGATATGAGGTAACATAGGCACAAAAAAAAATTCAGTCGAATAGAGAACCTCCTCCTTTTTGAAGTCGGTTAAAAAAGATAGTTAATAACACTGCCCAACAATGAAAATGCCTCAGGCTCAAAAATATCTGATTCTTATGTATTTCCACCTGCTGAATTCAAAAATCACCTTAAAAATTACCGATTAACTCTTGTTTTGGAGATATTACCGGTCAAAACTATTTGACATATTTTCCAGTCCCATTGGATATTATACAGGAATATTTTAGATCCCAATATTTTGTTGAAGTAGCAAGCTTCCTTTGATTTTCAAATTATTCTCGTTTTTAGCTCAATTAGAACTCGAGTTATAACTAAAAATCTAAAACTATGTGATTATAAAGGATAATAAACATATATAAAAATATGTGGTCTTACTTTTTTAGTTATTACTAGAGTTCTAATTGAGTTACAAACAAGTAGTAATTTGAAAATGCAAAAAGCTTTGCATTACGTCAACAAATTATTTTTATTCCAAATATTGCTGTTTAATATCTAATGGGAGTCTAAAAATAGGTCGAAATGGACTTTTTCGTCGTTTATTATTATTATAACCACTACAAAAGCAAACTTTATACGGAAGATAGGTACTTTTCATTTATTTTGGTGCACAATGAATAGAAAAAATGAAATAAACAAAATTTTTGTAGAGTTGTGTAATGTAGAAATAAGAACTGTATTATTTTTCTAATTTTATACTTGAAAATAGCTTCTCGCATAATTATGTAAATACATACCTACAAACCTACATACTTACAAAAAGTGGTATTATGTATTAGTATTTGTTTATAATTTTTCCTGGCTAGATAATTAATTATAAAATTCTAATAAAGATACAATATTCAATTTTTCTTTCAGATCGGTATCTAATTGTTGTTCTTGAACATTCAATCAGAAAGTTTCCAAGTAGAAAATGTATTTCTAATGAAAATGGAATCGAAAATAGACCAAAAATGATGATCGTTTTTTCGGAAATCTTGAAATCTAGTTCCAGATTCAAAATTTAAAAGTAGCACTTTTATTTTTCCAAAACTTCACAGTAGATTTCCAGATTTCTTATTTTAGAGAAAACAATTATTAGGCCAAATTGTTGTGTGTTTTCCAGTATCTACATATAAATCTCAATGACTTAAGAAATTTTATGACTTTATATTGGTCCACGGGTTGGACAGCCTGGTTTAAATCGAATAGGATTAAAGAAAGAAATGAGGAATGATAATTTATTTTTTAAAAGGGTCACGAATATAATAATCACTGACTATCCATTTTCCATTGACATGTAAGAACGTACAAAGATCTAAAAGACAAGTCCTGACAAGTTTTAGTCAGGAGAGAAATGATCAATTAATTGTGATTGTTCTAGAAAACCTCAATTTTTTGTCTCCTTGTACTAGAATGATATAAACTATAGAATTGGTTAGTGTTGTAGCATATGAATTACTGAAATAATAAATATTTTAGAAAATGAAAGTATGAGGAAGAAGAAGAATTTTTAAATATTCAAAACTTCATTATTTTTTTATCTTATATAGTTGAGTTTATAATTTTGCTTTTAGTGAATTTTATTCTTCCATCTAATCAGCTCTTTGAATTTTTTTTTTTTAAATAGGAAGAAGAATGTTGACACTAGACCAGGGGTCGGCAACCTTTTGAGACGGAGTAGCCAAAAGTTATAATTTACAAAATTTCCCAGTTTTAAAAGAGTCACTAACATTTTTGTTTCAATATTATGGTATTTGATTAGGATTAGGTATATAAATTTGATTTTTGATTTAAAATAAATAGCTTTAAATATGAAATATTTATTCATATAAAAACATACAAATGTTTCGTACTAAACATATAAAGTATGATAGCTAGCTCTTCTAGAATAATAAAATTAGTAATCAAATAATATAACTATAATTATTGAATAATAGATAGTTACACCAATGGGAGCATTAGCCTTCCCATGCTTTTTGAAAGTTTGGTTAAATCTGGTTCATAACTTTTGTTTGGAAAATAAAAAATATAATTATTAATTTTTAAATTTAGGGAACGAAGAAAAGATTATTTTTATTATAGACAAAAGGATCAGCCGGGGCTCGAACCCGGAATCTTTGCATATACTGCAATGCTTTGTCATAAGAGTATTAGCTCCTATATCCACTAAGCTACTGATCCCTGAACCCAAACTAATACCTTTTGTCTATATGAATTATGGAATTTCTTTTTTTAATCCTCTCCTCGTTCATTTTTCGCAGCTTAGGCCTTGATTCATTAATTCAAACAATTAAATATTCCAGCGCTCCCAATCGATCGCAGGGATCAGTAGCTTAGTGGATATAGGAGCTAATACTCTTATGACAAAGCATTGCAGTACATATGCAAAGATCCCGGTTCGAGCCCCGGCTGATCCTTTTGTCTATAATAAAAATAATCTTTTCTTCGTTCCCTAAATTTAAAATTTGTTATTAATTGTCTTTACACGGCCTCGTTGTGGTCGCGCCCCGGGTGAAGAGAAAATTATTTTCGATCTTTGGGGTCTGCGATCGATTGGGAGGCTCTGAACTATTTAATTGTTTAATAATTATTAATATTTTCGCATGGAACTGGAGAGCGGCATCTTGACATCGAAAGAGCCGCACGCGCTCGCGAGCCGCAGGTTGCCGATCTCTGCACTAGACCGAACTCTTTACCAACTTCTCTAATCAAGTTATTTGGGTTAGAGAGTAAATTATGTCTGAAAATGATTTTCCCCTCATTTAAAAAGTGATTAACAATAAATAAATAATAAATAAATTCTAGCGAATTTAGAATTAAAGCTTTGTAATTAAATTTTAATTAGTTTATGGAGCTATTCAAATAATAAATCACATTTTTTTCTAATATATTTAGTTTCCAAGTGCAAGTATAGTGTGGAAACAACAAATAAATAAATTTTTGTCTAAGGACATTGAATTTTTTCTTTTTTGAGGTTTAAAATTTCCATTTCTAGATTTCCTTGATGGACCCATTAAGCACTCTCTTATATTTATCCATTAAAATTTTCTCCGACCATATATACATATATATATGAAAACATTTTCTCATTAGTTCCCGGGGAGTTAATTGATCTAAGTAATTAGATGGGACTTAGTTAATTGTATTCTCTTCTGCTGTAACCATATTCAGTTCAAGTTAAGTTCCAAATCGTCGCGGCTTAATCCTACTGAGATTAAATGAAATAAAACTTGATTAAATTCCATTCCAGAAACATTTTCCAGATCGATCTCCATCTTCCATTTTTTCTTTATTTCATTTTTTTTACTCTCCATGTAAAAGTTATTAATATTTTAATCTGTAAAAGAACTTTTAACGACCGTTTTTGTCTGGAACTCAAAGCCAGACCAGCAAAACAAATAATCTATTTTGAAAAAACAAACAAATAAATAAATAATCAAACATTTAATTTGACTACAGCAATGATGAGAAAACTATTTTCTCCCAGAGACCCCAAACTCCTAAAAATAAATTAAAAAATAGTACACCATTACTTTCAATGATTACCCCAAAAATTTATTTATTCAAAACATTTTATTAGTCTGCGCGCCTTGACATAATATTTCACTTGATTTTTATTGGCGATTCATTTTTAGAAATGTCTATATGTAGATATGAGTCTATTAGTAAGTTTGTGTGTCTGCCTGTCTAACTATGGCTTTATTTTTCATTCACAAAAATAATTTTTTCTGATTGTTTGTTTGTGTATCTCTGGAGCTGGATTTCGATACGCGCGATAACTCAAAACCCCAAAGTTGTAAAATGTTCGCTTGAATTTTAGACTTTCTTCATATTTTCAGATGTAAAATACAGAAAATTATTTAAAAGAAAAATTCGGGAGTGTGCTTAAGACCACACGACAGAAGTGATAACTTATATGGCATTTAAAATTCTAATATTCTAAAATTATTAAATTTATATTAAAAATTTTTTTTTAATAATTTTATTATTTTTGAAAAGAAATAATTAATCTATTTTCCGACAATGATTGATCTGGTACTAGACCACAGCCCAAACGTGACGCGTGATGTGACACATAACGGCTCAATCTCATTTACTGCGCAGGAAAATATAAATGTACATGATTCAAATATAAGATATTAATTTGAGCTTAGAGTTAATGCTGTACCGCCATCTGTGACTAGACCCAGGACCCAATCGTGACGAGTGACAGCTCAATCCCATTTTATGGCCAAGTAAATAAAAAGTGTGCAACGCGCCAATAACGAGAAAAACAGATGTTTCTCCCCTTCTATTGTGAAATTCTTTTACTCTTAATTGAAGATTGGTCCATATTCGATCTAAAATTTAATATTCACTTATTCAATACATTTCAAATGTTTAAAATTACATGATTTGTCTCAGTTTTGTTGTATCTATATATTTACTTTTTTACCACTTTATTTTTATATGATTAAATAGAAATTTTTTTTTGATTTTTTTATAAATAATAAAAGAATACAAGACATTCATTTGAATGAAATGAATACAAAACAAAAAAAATCTAAACGTAATTGTTTTTTTTTTTTCTAAAAATAACTAAAATGTAGGGAATTTGGCCTTTGCCAACCTATTTTCCTACCCTTGACTCAGGGTGAGCTAACTCGACACTATTTTGTTTTATGAAATTCATATTGTTTGGAACTCCAGGGTAACTCTCAACCTAGAGTTGAGTAAGCCGAGGATTAGTTTTTTTTATGAAACTGGCCCTAAGAAAGATTAATCAGATGTAGCAAGAGATGTTTCTGTTTGCTTATCTCTATGGTGTCGACACGCTGTGAAGCACTCTTTACTTTTCTGTGGATAATTTTGCTGGTCACAGAAGGACTCTAGTACAGTTCTTCCATCGGGCTCGGCGCACCACACCTGCCTCTGACGGCGACCCTCACCGCAACCCCCAACAGCGAAACAAGAACCCCAAGATCCTGCAGAGAAAAAAAATAAATATATAATATCACCAGGGGGTATTTCAACATCTGGTTTTGATGCAGATTTTAGAATTATCCATAATTTACACAATAGAGAGAGGTTATATTTAGAGAAAAATTATATTATAGACATAAATTTATTTATTTGTTTAGGAATTTAATTAAAATTTTTTATTATATTTTAAAAAATATCAATCTTTTTTATGGGTCTTTTTAATTAATCATAAGTACCTGATACCCTGAGCGATGCTCAGTAATTTTTTGATTTAGTTACCCGAATGGAAATTAATAGATTTTCGAAATACGATTTTTTATATATATTTTTGAAAATTTATTATAAATATAAAAATTTTTGTAGTTAAATTTATATAAAATTTATACTAGAGCGATATAAAGAATAATTTTATTTTAAGAATATATAGAAAACATAAATTTTATATAAATTTAACACAAAAAGTTTTATATTTTTAATAAATTTTCAAAAATATATAAAAAACATATTTCGAAAAACCATTTATTTCTATACGCGGTAAAAGCGATATATTAATATTATTTTAAATTCAGGTAAAAAGGCCAATTTTTATTCGCAGTCAAAATAAAATAATTTTGAAATAAAACATAATTTATATTTTATTTTTGAATTGAGTTAATTTTGAAAGATAATTTCCATTTCTATATTATAAGGTATATATTAGATAGACATGTTGTTTCGGTTTTTGATTGAGATATGTGTTACTCTCTCAGTCTATTATTCCGCAGTCTCTTTAATGAAACATTTGTATAACTATTCTGTCCATTAGTCCAGGCATTTTAGTGATTAAGATTCACTGCAGTGGATATTTTAATGAACATTACACATAGCAACAGAGACACAAGAATAAATAGATCCTTAATAATAATAATAACGAGAACAAAACAAAATAATTATTTATGAGAAATCATAAAGCGTAGCTGAGAACCAAACTAAAATGATCGACAATTAAATCAAAGGATATCTGGGTATGATTCGAATATTGTTCAAAGGTCAAATTTTAAATTAGAGTAAAAAGGGAAAACACAGTACTACGTCACTGGTAACAAGAAAGGTGCAGCTTATTATAATAGTGATTTTTTAACCGACTTCAAAAAAGGAGGAGGTTCTCTATTCGACTGAATTTTTTTTTTTTTTTTTGTGCCTATGTTACCTCATATCTCCGCCAACCGATTTTGAAAAAAAAATTTCGATTTTTTAAATAGGTATTAGACCTTTTTTATTAGGTTTGTTTAGACCTAACCTCTTTGTTTATGAACCGATTTCGATGGTTCTTTTTTTATCCGAAAGGGGGTATCTTAGGGATGGTGTCATATTAATTTGGTCAAGTTCTGATGATATGATCACTATTAATAACATCACTAAAAAGAGAAATATAAAAATAATTTTTAAGAAAAAAATAAAAACCGACTTCAAAAAATTAAATGCAACAAATAAAATACACTAAAAGGTATAAAATAATTATTATCTTATTTAGTTACAACTAAACGACGAAATATTAACACGAAATTACTTTTTGAAGTCGGTGCCAAACATATACCTTTTATGAATCGCACTCGACGGATCTTACTTAGTACGTTTGGCGGGTACGCTCGCTTATAGGTATAGTTTGTTTGGTACCGACTTCAAAAAGTAATTTCATGTTAATATTTCGCCGTTTAGTTGTAACTAAATAAGATAATAATTATTTTATACCTTTTAGTGTATTTTATTTGTTGCATTTAATTTTTTGAAGTCGGTTTTTATTTTTTCTTAAAAATTATTTTTTTTAGAACCAAATGACTGGACTAAAATATGATATATGAATTCGCTAATACTATAAACATCGATAAAAAAAACAACAACTCCAAATAGCAGCGAGTTTTATAGGAAATAAATCGTTCTCACATTTCCGTCAATTTTTCATTCAAAAATTTATGTATTTCAATAATCCCGAGCGAATTTCAATTCTTATTCAAATTCGTTGATGTTTCACATTTAGTACTAAAAAAAAAAAATGTGCTCAAAATTGATTTAAATAATAAAAATTTATTATAAATAAAAAAAAAGAAGAAGAGTAGGTATATAATATAATTTAATATAAGTTGGCAAGATAAGCATAAAATTTGCAGATCCTAAAAATAAAAGAATAATAAGAGATTGGAATTTTCTTAAGGTTTTATAACATGATTGCCGTTCGGCTATAACAAAAAAGAAAAAAAGAAAGAAAAATCTTAAAAAGGACGGGCACAATATGTAGCGAAATCGACATTTACTCTATGAGAAGCCCCCCTCTTTGAATGAAGGAGTTTCCTTCTTCCTTATTTCTTTCGAAAAGAGCCCTTCCTTCTTGAAAGGGGGGGGGTTGAAGGGATGAAAAGGGACCAGATGAGTCTGGGCAAGGGATATGAAAACAAGGCCAGCCCTCAGGATGAAAAAATATCATGCAATAATAATTGAGATAAAAGTTGACGTTCATCTAGAATATCGGAAAATTGATTTTTTCCAAAATTTAATTAAAAATATGTCAGTTTTTTTAGAATTTTAAAAAAATAATTATAGTATTTTTAGTAAATTAATCATCAGGGAGAGGCTTTAGAGAAGGCCAAAAAAATTTTTAATGAAAATAAGAAGAAATAAATTTAAAGGCAATAGGACATAACATGGATGTTGTTTAATAAAAAGTACCTGGTCACAAAGCGATGCTCGGTAACTTTTTTCTTCAATTAAAAGCTATATATTAATGCCCCCACACCCCCCATCCGAACCACCACCACATCACCCCACCTTCTGTTTGGGGGTGTACAATGTTAGAAATAACTTTTAAGGAGTTCGGTGTTGGTTCTAGGTGAAACATTTTAATATAATAATAAAACTTGAGTAAGATACGAGGTAGGTTTCACAAAAAAGAAATAAAACAAAATTGAGTTTTGAATTCGATATATTTCGGGGGTTAGCCCATCATCAGGAGTCTAAGAAAACTGATTATATATTGGAAAAATAGTTTTACAAGTAACAATTGGATCTCTTGGAATCCACCGAAATAAAAATAGCCCTCTCTACCAATTCAAATATTTTAAATAATCAATTGGAAGTGTATAAAAATACAATTATTGATTATATGTTATAATAAATTAACTAAACATTCCTTCCATTGTTCGCACATTGAATATACTAGGGTAATTGTACTCTCTCATGTACCTTTCAAGTTGTACCTTCTCAGGTACTTGTCCATTCGTTATTATAATAGCACGTATAGATACCTTTCAGCCAGTTCAAATCTCAATAGAAAATATTAATTCTTAGAACAACTTTTCCTCTTCCCCCTACTTTCCCCTCACCACATACATTTAAATTTTTTTTTAAAAATTGTTACTTGTAAAACTATTTTTCCAATATATAATCAGTTTTCTTAGACTCCTGATGATGGGCTAACCTCCGAAATATATCGAATTCAAAACTCAATTTTGTATTATTTCATTTTTTGTGAAACCTACCTCGTATCTTACTCAAGTTTTATTATTATACAATGTTAGACTTTGAGGACACTTGGGAGAAGAAAAATCTCGGCACTGCGATCGAGGGCAGAAAAATACATAAGTATGGTGAAGTGGTGGTCCCAGACCTTCATTTTCGGGGGTCATGTACCGCTGCGCAGCCCCCCCTCCAGGAAATTTTAAAATTTTTTGCTCAGATGAAGTTTTTAGAGGCGATTATAGCCTCTGCAAAATTGAAAATAAACATCAAATAAACTGCAACGGATCGTTGCTAAACTTTATCCAAATTCATTTGAAATATTAATATGTTTATTTCTTTATTATTAATCAGATATCACTTGAAATTTGCAGTTCATGTAGACTTTAAGTAAAAAATAATGATCGATTCTCATTTAACAGTCGAGGAATAACCATTCTACATTAGATTTTTGACGCTTCGGTTTTTATTGGTAACCATTGCTGAAGTCATGGAGGAATCGACTTAAAATCAAAAATAACGATCGATTCTTATCTAATACTAGAGGAATAACCTTATTGCAAACAACTCAAACTTGAGTTGTTTGCCATAAAAGAATTTAGTCTTTTTGATTTTAAGTAAATTCTTCCACGTTTTCAGTAGAGGTTACCATTAATAGTCAAAACATTAAAAATGGATTGCAATAAGGTTATTCCTCTAGTATTAGATAAGAATCGATCGTTATTTTTGATTTTAAGTCGATTCTTCCATGTCTTCAGCAATGGTTACCAATAATAATCGAAGCGTCAAAAATCCAATATAAGAATGGTTATTCCTCAAGTACTAGATGAGAATCAATAGCTATTTTTGATTTTAACTCGATTCCTCTATGTCTTCAGCAATGGTTACCAATAAAAACCGAAGCGTCAAAAATCCAATATAGAATGGTTATTCCTCAAGTACTAGATGAGAATCAATCGCTATTTTTGATTTTAAGTCGATTCCTCCATGTCTTTAGCAATGGTAACGGATAAGAAAACAACGCAGTTGCTATGGTTACTTATAAAATTTCCTCCCAAATTTTTACTATTTCACAGCGAGAAGCCTAACCATTCTTACTTAAGTTAGGTTAAATGAGCTATCTTAAAACAATTAAATGAATAAATTTTAAAGAATTTAAAATAAAAAATTAAAAAAAGTACTATTTTATTCTAGAGTAAAGTACTTTAAAATATGATTTTACTAAAAACTTTATTTAACCTTTTTTGTGGTCCCAAGGTACTTAATTAGGATATTAAATTTCATCAAAATTGGTTAAGTCATTTTCAAGATATTTAGAAAAAACTAAAAAAGTACTTAAATAAGGTACTAATGTTTGTGAACCGATATGTACCAAAAACTAATCAGCGCTTCATTTTGTTAAACTAATGGTAGGTTTTCAATTTCAATTCAATCAGTGCAACGGTGTGGAAAAAATCGTGGACGAAAAAACGATAACACACATACATCCATCCATCCCCACGCACTTCCAAAAAAATGGTACTTTTTGGCCTCTCGGCGAGATTCCAGGTAATTTTTGGCAAAACCGTCACGTGCTAAAATCCAATCTCATTGAATACTTCAATTTGTGACCTTAATTGAGTCCATGGGTTCCGTAGTTTTTACCTGAGGACACTTTGAAATCGCGCTTGCCGCCAGACCGATTACAATACTTTCCCCAAGCTTCGCATTGGATAAAGTAAAAAGAGCTCTGAAGATGGGGAAAAGGGACAGAGCTGTCCATTATATGTATAATATATATGGACTATAGTGGATCTTCTAATTTTAAAGTGCGCATGCGTGACTCTACTCAGTGACAGTCGAATTCACAAGTAGTAACACAAAACTGCTATATTCTAAACATATTAAGCGTGTTTAGGGCAAATTCTTTGCATGCAGAAGAAGGGCTAATTATAATTTGCAGATAATGCCTCATTTATATTGTAAATGAGAAAATTTAAAAGAAAACACACCCTAAACGTTTTGATCCCTTTAACTTTTATTTATCCATTTGTCACCGTTGGCGTTGTTGAGCCGGGAAGGGCTAAGGGCGGCAGGGCGCGTCTCCAACTTGTAATAGGGAGGTGTGCATTCAAATGGGAATGATCTTTACAAAGTTTAATTGAAGCCCTAAATCACTTTTATGAAGGAGCAAATTTGGAATTTAATCCCTTTCGGGCTAGCTCTCTCTCTGAAACTTGACTGATGTAAAATATGTCCAAGTAAATAAGCCCTAAGAAGCAGATGTCAAATTTTATTCATAGCACAACTTTTACTCACCCCCCATCTCGTTTTCTAACCAAAAGACATTTATTATCATCCCCGTTTTTGCTTTCAAATTAGATATACCTTCGTATTATATATGGCTATTCAAACACATGCAAAAAATTTTTAATATTCCTAACTTATTGAACAATACAGATTAAATCGACAAAAACAACAACAGTTAATTAATCAACTTGTGTGTTCACCACAGCGACTTCAAAGTGTCCTCAGGTAAAGACTACGGAACCCATGGACTCAATTAAGGTCACAAATTGTAGTATTCAATTAGATTGAATTTTAGCACGTGATGATTTTTACAAAAATTACCTGGGGTCTCGCCGAGAGGCCAAAAAGTGCCATTTTTTTACTTTATCCAATGCGAATCATGGGAGAAAGTATTGGAATCGCTCTCGCGGCAAGCGCGACTTCAAAGGGTCCTCAGGTAAAGACTACGGAACCCATAGACTCAATTAAGGTCACAAATTGAAGTATTCAATGATATTGAATTTTAGCACGTGACGGTTTTGCCAAAAATTACCTGGAATCTCGTCGAGAGGCCAAAAAGTGCCATTTTTTTTGGAAGTGCGTGGGGATGGATGGATGGATGTATGGATGGATGTGTGTGTGTTATCGTTTTTTTCGTCCACGATTTTTTCCACACCTTTGCGCTGATTGAAATGAAATTGAAAACCTACCAGTATTTTAACAAAATGAAGCGCTGATTAGTTTTTGGTACATATCGGTCCACAAACATTAGTACTTTATTTTAGTACTTTTTAGTTTTTTCTAAATATCTTGAAAATGACTTAACCAATTTTGATGAAATTTAATATCCTAATTGAGTACCTTGGGGACCACAAAAAAGGTTAAATAAAGTTTTTAGTAAAATTATATTTTAATGTACTTTACTCAAGAACATATTAATATTTCAAATGAATTTGGATAAAGTTTAGCAACGATCCGTTGCAGTTTATTTTGGAAGTGCGTGCATGTATGTTATCGTTTTTTTCGTCCACGATTTTTTCCACACCGTTGCACTAATTGAAATGAAAATGAAAACCTACCATTAGTTTAACAAAATGAAGCGCTGATTTGTTTTTGGTACATATCGGTCCACAAACATTAGTACTTTATTTTAGTACTTTTTTAGTTTTTTCTAAATATCTTGAAAATGACCTAACCAATTTTGATGAAATTTAATATTCTAATTGAGTACCTTTTGGGGACCACAAAAATGGCCATATAAAATTTTTTGTTAAATTATATTTTAAAGTACTTTACCCTAGACTACGATAGTTCATTGGATAAAGTTTAGCAACGATCCGTTGCAATTTATTTTATTTTCTCAAAAACGGCTCTAACGATTTTTTTTAAATTAGTTTATTTATCAAGTGTCATGAGTTAATGATTATGTCAAATTTTTAATCCGATTGAAAATTTGACACAATTATTAACTCATGACACTTTTAAAATTTCTGAGGAGGGGGAAGCCCATCGGTACATGACCCCCAAAATGAAACTCTCGGACTATATCAGTTTAAGAACCCCTGTTCTAAACGATTAGACATAATATATGGATATCTTTAGCCTTTCTCAAATAATTATCCTGGGATGCAAGCAACACGACTTTGATAAAACCTACTTTTTGTGATGTGAAACATGTATTGGCACGCTTGGGGATAAGATTTGCCGATGGTAATAGATTCAAAATTAGTAGAAAATCATAAGTTGATGTCATCAATTAAATTCGATGGAATGGAATATTTTAAATTATATGTCAGAGGGGTTTTCACCCCCTCGGGAATCGAACCCGAGTGCCATTAACAGCAATCCGGGCCTTCTGGCCCACCAAAATATTCAAACATATCTACCTAATCTTATTAAACGAGCAAAAATTGTATATATTTATTTATTTGTATATTTGTTTGTAACTTAGTTCTATTTTGAAAATGGCTCTACCGATTTTGATGAAACCAACTCTATTAACAAGTTTTGAGGATGAGAAAGCGATCTTGCTAGGTCTGGACCTCGACAAATTTCATCTTAATTGAACTTTTCTTAATTAAATTAATTATTGATAGATGAAAATCGCCATAAAAAAGTTTGTTTACAATTTTTTCAATTATCTTTTATTTATTTATTGGTTTTTTAATTTTAAAACCCACTAATAGGTTATAGCAAATATTTATATATATATATATATAATTTCGTTTATTCTTCAGGTAGGATTGAATGGGAATAGAGAGAACCAATCGACTTGATTGGGGAATAATGGAATTGAAATAATTATCGGAAAAGAGGTTTTTTTATCTAATTAGATTTTTCCTCTTATTAAAAACAAGGACTAAAGATGAACAAGGACACTCGATGGTGGAGAAGTAATCTCCGGAATCGAAGCAAAAAATACAATGTATACATTAATTAATGTAAAATAAATGGTTTAATAAATTTATATTCTTCAGGTAAATAAAATTCGAATTTCATCTATAAAGAGAATTTATTAGTTATTTATGACATTATATTACATTATTTACATTATATACAATTTTACCTATAAAGAGAAATCGAAATTTTAGGTCCTTTATCTCTTGTAGTAATTTAGATATTATTTATATACAATATAGTAATTTAGATAATAAATTAACAATATAAACAATTATATTTATCATTCCATACAGACTGTTCCCTTGCCTTTTTCTTGGTTTCGGATACAGCACAGAAGTCTATCTTAAGGTTGTTCAATTCAGCAAGAATTTCGTGATCCCTTCCATTCCACGAGGTGATGTTCCATGTGGCGAATTTTGTGAAATTATTTCTCCTGTGTGCTATGCTGATGACGTGGTTTTGGTGTCGGACAGCGAGCAAAATCTGGAAACTCTCTTGTCTCAATTCGATCAAATTGCAGAAAAATTAAATATGGAAATATCCATTGAAAAAACAAAATGTATTGTGATAGCCAAAGAACACCTTAACTGTGAAATTAAACTTAAAAATACAACAATAGATCAAGTTGAAAAATTTAACTATTTGGGAGCCGAGATTTCGGCGCACAGAGATCTCAGCCAAGAGGTTAAAACCCAAGTAACAAAATGAGCTAGGATAGCTGGACGTCTATATGGTTTGGTCTGGAAAAACAAATATATGTCAGCAAAAAGCAAAGTACGAATTTATAAGACCTGCGTACGTCCAGTGGTGACATATGCAGCAGAAACCAGAGCATCAACAATTACCACCCAACAACTACTCCGAACAACAGAGATGAGAATAATAAGGGCTATACACGGGAAAACATTAAGGGATAGAATCCGCAGCAATGATCTAAGGGAACTAAGCGGAATCCAGGATATAGTGGAATGGATCGATGTGAGAAAGAGAGGATGGGGGAACATGTAGAACGAATGACGGATGACCGCCTTGCAAAAATCGTGAAGGAAAATCGCCCACGTGGCACACGGAGCAGAGGGCGGCCGAAAAAAAGATGGAAGGATGTCGCAGCAAGAAACTAACGTCTTTATTCTTTTTTTCTTATTGGAAGAACAGGCGAAAGCCTATAGAGAAGATGAAGAAGAAGATATTTATCATTTATCTTGTATTGTCAAATTGTTGTCTTCCTATTGGTCGGCGTTGTGGCGGGGATTTCAATCTGTTGTTGTGGCTGCGTTGTGGCGCGGATTTCAATCTTACATATATATATATTATTGTTAGAGGTGAGTGCTGTGTGGTGCTTTGTGCGCCCCCCATCAAGTCGATGGGGTCCTAACAATCTGTTGAGTGCAGGTTGTAGGTTGCGTGTTCATATAGGGTGTGTGCAGGGGAGGGGCTGCTGGATGGCGGTGGCCCCCCCAGATTCGAATGTTCGAATCCCATTCGCTACCTCAGTCGAATCGAGTCGCTTTAATTATAGCATGGGTGAATATATTTCACTCATGCAAAAGCGACTCAATGATCCGACTGAGTCATCTAGCGGCCGTGGCTCAAGGCTCGTCGCCATGCGCAAGAGCGGGTCGCTACATATATTAAAATTAAAAAATTTAATCGAGGTGAATGGGAAATAATTATCAGAAAAGAGGTTTTTTTATTTAACTAGTTTTTTCCTCTTATTAAAAATAAGGACTAAAAAGATGATCAAGGACAGTCGATGGTGGAGAAGTAATCTCTGGAGTCGAAGCTCAAATACAATGTATACATTAATTCATGTAAAATAATTGCCTTAATAATAAATTAAAAAATTTAATTGATTATAAATTCGAGTTTTAAATCTCACAAAGAGTTAATAGCAAATATTATATACAAGAAATTATAAGTTGATGTCATATATTAAATCCGATGGAGTGGAATATTTTTAATTATATGTCAGAGGGGTTGTTTTTCACGCGTGTACATATGCCAGAGAGGTTCGCATCCTGCATGTGAGTCAGAGAGCCCGGATTGCTGTTACTGGCACTCGGGTTTGATTCCCAAGGGGGTGAAAAACAACCCCTCTGACATATAATTAAAAATATTCCATTCCATCGGATTTAATATATGACACCATCTTATGATTTTCTAGTATGATTTTATTATTTATTTCACTCCATATTTATTTATTGGTTTTCTTTAATTATAAATTCTTTCAATTTCGATAAAAATTTTTTAGTTTTCCAATTTTACTTTTCGTACAAACTTGAATTGGACAATTACGAATATATAATAAAAAAAATTAGCCAAATCGGTTCAGCCGTACTCAAGTGGTGTGCTTACCAACAAACAGGAATTCATTTTACTTTACCATACAGGGTATGGTCAAGTATTTTAATCGTGCATGGAAAAAGTGTTTTTTTCCTTCTTTTTTTCGAAATATCTCAAAAACGGCTGAAACTATTTCGATTAAAAAAATTGAGCTTAACCATAGCATTTCGCTCTACAAAAAAGCCTTAATAAGTGAACATCGAAAAAATTATATTTTTTGAGATAATAATTGTTTGTCAAAATGTCTTTTAGTTAGTTAGTCTGTGCGTTACCAAATTTTGTGGACGAGGTAGCTCAAAAACTAGTGTGAATATCAAAATCAAATTTCACACGTAGTTTTGGTCCATTGGGACATTAAGAGCTGATTAGATTTTGGTGCATATCGACTCAAAATTAAGGAGGTTGGAGTGGGGTTAAATATTAAAAATCTAGGCCATTTGACCAAACTCAACCAAATTTTGTATACATAATCAGTGGGACCCCAGAAGTCTAAAAATGCAAAAACTAACCGCCCAAAATGGGGGGGTTCATGGTCAAAAAATTAAAATCTTGGCCATTTGATCAAACTCAACCAAATTGTGTATACATAATCAGTGGGATCCCAGAAGTCTAAAAAGCAAAAACTAACCCCCCCCCCCCTTACATGGTTATAAATAATTTTATTAAATATTAAATATATGTGAGGGGCCAGGTTGTATGGTAAAGTCAAGTGGATGGCCACATCAGAACACGTCAGCTTTTTTATTAATATAATAGATTTAATACTAGGGCCGCCTGAGAGGAGAGTAATTTTTAACCTGAGTTAATGCTAGTGTTAAATCCTCTCAATTGCACCCCTTATTACTCCTGAAGGAATAAATTTATTTATTAAATAATAAATAGTCATTTCCATGTCTTATAAAAATTGTTTCCATCAGGAGGATACATTTTTTGAATTTTATTTAGTGACCTAATATTAATCAAATTTAGGGAACGCGGTGTTGGTTTATAGTGAAACATTGTTAAAATTAAATTAGGTTGGAGTTGGTGGTGTTTCACAAGGAGAAAAATTAAAATACAAAGATTTTTTTAGTTTACTCTTTACAGGGTGGTGACTTGGCCGACGCTGCATAGCGATTACAATGTTAATTTTTGAATGTGCATTTATTTGCTCCCCTAATTATTTTAGAGTTAAAGTTCTTATAGGTTTTTTGTAGAGAAAAAATACTGAATCCGAACTTATTTTTGTTTTCAAATTTTGAAATTTCAGAACCGTAATAATCAACATTATAAATAATTGTATTTTTACAAAAATCACTGAGGCCATGGAATTATTAAAACAAACAAGGCATTTTCATTTGTTGTTTCTATTTGACGTTTAGGTAATAGTGATGTCTTTAGTGATTATTTTAGAGCATAATTAGAATACAAAAAACTGAGCAGAATTAAAATTCTAACCCAGGTAACACACAATATCCTCAGAATATTCTAAGAAGATTTAAATGTCCTTAGAATATCCTTAGAATATTCTGAGGATATTGTGGTTACCTGGGAAAAGATAATTACATCAGATTTTGTCTAATTCATAATTTAAAAAGAGAAACAAGAGGTTGTCCTCTGCTTGATGCAAATAAACATATACACATATATCTCAAGATGATATATCTGTATATATATTATTTATCAAACAAATAAATAATATATATACAGATATATCATCTTGAGATATATGTGTATATGTTTATTTGCATCAAGCAGAGGACAACCTCTTTGTTTCTCTTTGTGAATCAACAACTCTGCTACTCTCGGCAAAACAAAAACTTTTCATAATTTAAAAGTCCAAAAAAACGATTTTACAAATGTAGATATTTATTTAAAAAATTTAAATTCAAAACTTTTATTGTTGTCGATTGTTCAAGTTTTATTGTTTATACTAGTCTCAAAATGGATTCATATTGGTGAACAAATCTATGATTATAAAACAAAACTTAACTTTTTAAAGTCAGTTCTTATTACAATGTATTCATTACAAGAAAAAGTTGAAATAATTAAGTATTTTTATGCTGGAAATAGTGCTCGGCAAGTGAGTTCCTTGTTTATCGTTAAATATCGGCCAATTCCAGCTGGTACAACGGTTGACAGAATAGTTCAAAAATTTGAAACTACAGGCACTGTACTAAATAATTGTAAGTGTAATAAAGACGCACAGAATTTACGTGAAAACGAGGAAAATGAGAACACCTTCAATGTTTTGGCTGCAGTAACGGAAGAAAATGCCTTGTTTGTTTTAATAATTCCATGGCCTCAGTGATTTTTGTAAAAATGCAATTATTTATAATGTTGATTATTACGGTTCTGAAATTTCAAAATTTGAAAACAAAAATATGTTCGGATTCAGTATTTTTTTCTCTACAAAAAACCTATAAGAACTTTAGCTCTAAAATAATTAGGGGAGCAAATAAATGCACATTCAAAAATTAACATTGTAATCGCTATGCTGCGTCGGCCAAGTCACCACCCTGTATATTTCGAGCTCTTAACTCATCGTCAGGAGAACATTGACTGAAGATAACATAAAATAATGAACAGAATTTATTCTCAATCTACAGGTGAATAGTTTGACCCCCCCCCCCCCCTAAGTTATAACTCGGCTTATGTAGATCATTTGTTTGACCACAACCATTCACCTTCATCGACCAACATTTCATTTCAAAAAGCAGGAAATTGGATTTGTTTGAGTCAGCTGAAATTAAAAAGGTCATACACCTTAATCAAAACATCTTGAACAATCAAACAGACATCAAAACTTCACCAATAATTGACATCTTAATCAATGATATTTAATTTGAATTGGAATGTGATGAGGATGTATGGTGGGTTTATTTTTATTTTGTATTTTTAAATAGAAAATAAGAGATGGAAATTTTCACTATGCACCCTCATCACATTCCATAGTTTATTGCCCTCCTTTATGGCACATACATAATTTTCGGCAACTTCCAAGTATAAATATATTTTCTTTATTCCCAGTTTAGCCCTCTGTCCGCTCCATCTGTTCTTTCGGCTCTAAGGCCATCCCATCCCCTGATAATTCTTTCATATTTACACTAAGTCATAAATAACTGTCCATCATATTAAAATAAATTCTGTTCATTATTTTATGTTATCTTTAGTCAATGTTCTCCTGACGATGAGTTGAGAGCTCGAAATATATAGAGTAAACTAAAGAAAGTCTTTGTATTTTGATTTTTCTCCTTGTGAAGCACCACCGGCTCCAACCTAATTTAATTTTGACCTAATTTTAGTTTCTCAAGTAGAAAAAACTTCATAGAGGGTGCTGGAATGGAATTTTACTAATAAGATATTTTTTATTGATGAAGATGCAATATCTACCTATCAATAAAAGTAATGAAAGACTCTAGCATCATATATGAAAGAGGGGGAAATATTCAAAGGTTGTGTTGGAATTGTAAGTATTCGTGGGGGCGGATCTTGGAGAAAATACCAGACATTTTTTTTATTTTGTCCAATAAATCTAGCTTGGGCTTATTTTGTTGTTTTCTCTTCTGAATTCTTTCTTTTAACCCTAAGGAAGGGTGGGTGTGTCACCTCTCACCTGTTTTCCACATATAGCGTTGCTTGTAGGAGGAGGCGGCGGTGGCGCCAACTATATTCACACCTCGGTACTCATCGGCTAGTACATGGTAGTTCACTGTCACGATGACAGTCGTCACCAAAACCCGCAATATCGAATTAGATGCCATCTTGTCAAGTTCTGCAAAAAACAAAAAATACATAATCTAATTAGAATTTTATTTTACATTTTCTTTTTTCAATAATATAAGGTCAAGAAAAAATTACAATTTTACAACAAAGAGAAACAAAGAGATTGTCTTCTGCTTGATGCAAATAAACATATACACATATATATCAAGATGATATATCTGTATATATATATTATTTATTTGTTTGAGACTATAGTTTCGAAGACTTGGTCTTCATCATCAGTCTTTCTTCAATTATAAATGTTTTTCATGGAGTCAATATCATATGGATATTGAAAACTTGGTGTTCCTTCGATCACTGGAAAGCTAGCAACTTTCAACAATTTTACAAATTGTAATTTGCTAAACGACCGTTGTTCAAATGTCAATTTTTCTTTTAATGAGCAGATGTTTCTTTATCTATAGGTTTTTAAATTCTAATTCGGTCTTTTCCATATCAAATTCAGGATTTTAAAAATCAAGTGCAGGCTTTTCCATTACAAATTTACAATATCTATATCTATAAAATTAAGGTTTTGTCTGTACATTGGTCCAAATCACGCCAAATTTTGGTTCCACACGTTTCAAGCAAAGTTATGAAAGAAAACACCCTCAACAAAATTCCTGTCTGTCTGTATGTATGTCTGTTTCAGTGGTTTCCGAAAAGTTGCTCACGATTCACGTAAAAACGGCTAAAGGGATTATTATCAAATTTCATATTTCCTTCAGATGTCTTCTAACTTACGTTTTTAGCTATATAACGTTTTGATATTTTGACCCCAGAAGGGGGTTTGGGGGGGGGGGGAGCACGAATGAAAATTATCCAATAACTCCTAAACTCTTAACTCTACGGAAAATTTTACAATGAGCAAAGTTGTAGAGGATGTGATTTCTGACAACTTCTGTTTAAACGAATTCCCCCCAAAAACCACTCAAAAAGGAGGGGAGGGTCAAAATATGAAAATTCTTGCTCTTGGACCAAACTCAACCAAATTTTCTATACATAATCTGTGGGCCTCTAGAGAATTATAAATGCAAAAACTAACCACCCAAAATGCTGGGAGAGAGGGTCAAAAAATAAAAATTCTTGCTCTTGGACCAAACTCAACTAAATTTTGTTTACATAATCTGTGGGTCACTAGAAGGCTAGAAATGCAAAAACTGGGGACGGGGGGTAGATGTGTGGGTGCAGGAGGTGGAGTGCAGTGGTGGGAGGTCCGGGGATTAATATATAGCTTATAACTGAAGCAAAAAGTCTCGGAGCACCACTCGGTGGCCAGGTACTACGTTTTTTTTTTATGATATTGATGTGAGAAGGAGATACACCAGAAGGTGCATCCCCTAAAGGCCTGTACGGGATGGCCCCTCCATCGTGAAAAGAACAGAGTAGAAGGAAAGAAGCCGGGATCACGAGCCAAATCTCAGAAAGTTAGATACAATTCAATTTACTAAGTTTTTTAAGAGCTTCTTATTATAAGCGGCTTATGCGACAACGCCAACTTGATTTTTTTTTATTTTAAAACCCATTAATAGCTCATGACAAATAAAATCTATTTAAATTATTATTTTAAAACCCACTACGAAGTCCATGATGCGAAGTCCCCTGGCCAGCAAGATGACAGCCGAAGGCGGGCTTAGCAGCTGGTTGTTCAATAATAATTCTTCATCAGTAACCTATGGTATTAGGCCTTATTGTTATAAATAAATAATTATACTTTATCGTATAAGCTTTGATGGGTCACGTTGATAATTTTGAATGGCCAATGGCGATATACAAAGGTAATTGATAAAAAAATCGTTTGTCCTATATCGTCGGCTTGTATTTGCTGAGTCAAGTTGATGCTGATAATAAGTGAAGCGAGAACCAATCAGGCAGGCCATAGCAAACCGCCGCACCCTCACGGATCAACTAATCCGGAAAAACCTTGATGCTATTGATTCAACTAACTCATAATGCTCTAATGTCTAATTTTGATCCCAAAGCTTGCTTGCTTTGAGATCATGGTAATTTAATACTAACATTTATTTAGCATTAAATTTCATTTTAATAATAAATAAAATATTGGATTGGCAACTAAGTAATTGCGTATTTTGTTTCGAAAATCAAAGACAATTTTTTCATGGAACTAAATAACTTTATTCTGTAATGTATTGCCCATTTTGATCAATGACCTTTTGCCATCTTTCAGGCAGCATCATAATCCCAACTTCATAAAACTTCTGGTTTTATTAGCAAAAAACTGAATCAGGTACGTTTTGACATCATCATCATTATTGAAATTTTTACCATTCAAGGAGTTTTGTAAAGATCGAAACAAAAAGTAATCAGATGGTGCAAGGTCAGGACTATATGGTGGATGTGGCAAAACATCCCAACCAAGCTCCAATAATTTTTGCCGAGTGACCAAAGATGTGTGTGGCCTTGCATTGTCATGGTGGAATACAACACCTTTTCGATTTGTCAATTCGGCCCGCTTTTCTTCAACTGCATTGTTTAATTTCGTTAGTTGTTCAATGTAGACAACAGAATTGATCGTTCGGTTGGGTGGTAAGAGTTCAAAGTAGACAATTCCTTTGTAATCCCACCAAACTGATAACAAAACCTTCTTTTGATGAATACCAGCTTTTGATGTTGTTTGAGCTGGTTCACCTGGCCTGCTCCACGATCTTTTCCGCTTGATATTGTTGTAAATAACCCATTTTTCATCGCCAGTTATCAGTCGTTTTAAAAATGGATCATTTTTCATTACGTTTCTTTAGCAAATCGCAGATGTTAATGCGTTGCGTTAAATGCGTTTCTTTCAGTTCGTAAGGAACCCATGTATCGAGTTTTTGAACATAGCCAAGTTGTTTTAAGAGATTTTCAATGCATGTATGTGATACATGAAGCTTCTCTGCAATCTCACGTGTTGTACTGTGACGATCCGAATCGATTATTGCTTTGATTAGGTCGTCATCAACTTCAACTGGACGACCAGAGCGTTTTTCATCTTTGAGTGAAAAATCACCAGAACGAAATTTGGCAAACCAATTTTGACACTGCCGTTCTTTTAAGGCTTCGTCGCCATAAACAGCACATAACTTTTTGTGAGCTTGAGATGCGTTTTTCCCTTTGCGGAAATAAAAAGCAAAATATGACGAAAATGTTCCTTTTGATTTTCCATTTTTCAACGAACGCCAAACGAAAACTACGCAACCGATCAAAAAACTTTTTTTACTGATTGACAACTGAATTGCCAACTATCAAATAACAAAATGTGTTTTACATTTGGACTACGCCAGCAAACCTAAAAATTCAACTGAAGCCATCTATGAGTGAAATCCGCAATTACTTAGTTGCCAACCTTATAATAATATAATTTATTACGAATCTTAATTTAAATACAATATATGGTTTGTTTTAAAATTTATATTAAATTGAAAGTTTATAATAGGAACCAAGTTTTTATGTGTGACTTTTTTTATTTATCCACCAACGTTTTGTCGACTTTGCCGACTTCTTCAGGGCTTCTACAATTATAAGAACATTCTTGATATGAATTTACAATAGTACAATTAGAATTACAAAACAAACATGTATTAATAGTTTACTTACCAAATAGTCATGTCACACATTATTTGGTGGGTAAACTATTGCCGAAAGCACGCCCTCGAAGTTCGTTACTAATAGTTCACTCTAAAGCCCGCTGCACACGAGGCTTTTTCCTCTACCAGTTTTTGGAATAAAATGTTGCTGTTTGCAATTTAGAAGCCCGTCTTGTTCGAAATGACGTCACTACTGGCTGTCTTTCTGGCCATCTTGCTCGATTTAAAAGCTGTTGTATTTTCCGGCTTGATCCTGAGATGATTTTGATTGAGAGCAAGCAGACAAAAATTATTAAAACAAGCCTCGTGTGCAGTGGCCTTAAGATTTGAGACTCCATTAACGGCCTCTTCATGACGTCACACGACGTTTTTAGTGTACACTTGTTACAAAATGCGATTATATTGGAAAACGTTCTTCTAAATTAAATTTTTTGTTCTGATATTCATTTTCCACTTTATTATTATAATAATAAAACATGACATGAAATAGTAATCTACTATTTATTATAGATTAAAAAGCAATTCGACAGCTGTGAAATATGTAAGGCTACTTCCTTGTCAAACCAATCTGAATAGATTACTAAGAATAATATTACCTAACATACTATTTGAACAGGGTGACAAAAAAAATGTTAAACTGACAGGTGGAACAGAGTAATATTAGCATTGGAAAGCAGACAGACAGACAGACAGACAGACAGAGACTACTTGGGAAAAGAGAGCTCATTTGGAAATAGTTTTCAAGTGCGGGGGTGGTGGTTATTATTAAAACCCACTGACGAATTGTTCACTGAGTCTGACCACACGCTTTTGTAAATAAATTATGTTCTAGAAAAGAACACAAAAGTTCACCTCTCAGAGTCGAAAAGATTTAACGGGCCATTAAATTTAATTCCGCTAGCGTTTCTCTGAACTATCTTGCGGTCAAAGTTTTTTTTTATTTTTTATTATTTAATCCAATTACGCGAGAGTGAAAGAAAAAGAAAAGTGATCAAGAAAGATGGAAACATTCTGAGTAAATAAATTAAGAAAATGAAATAAGTAAAAAAAAAAAAAGAAAATGAGAAAATTATTTTTCGAGTGAATAAATTTGATTTATTGAATGAAATAAAGAATATTTATTAGAGGTTTCTTTTTTTTTTATTTATAAAATAAACATCATGATTAAATTATAGAGTTTTTTTTTTTACATAAAAATGCACATGAAATTACCACCATTCTATACTAACATCGAGGCTAAGAAAAAAAAACGTCCGCTATTGTGGACATTAGGGTGGAACAAAAATAGTACGTTTTTTTAATATTTGTAATACAGGGTGTCTGGTGGCAAATTTATATTTTTAAATACGATTATTTCAAAAAGTAATAAACGGTGTGGGGGGAGGGTGGCGCCGTTGGAATTATCGTTAGTGCGGATTTGTCAGTCACGATGTCGCAGTGGTCGAGTGAGCATCGCGCGTTCACTGTGGAGACATTTTTTAAGAGTAATGCTTCTTACGTAATTGCTGATGTTGGAACGTTTTTGCACTGTAAATCCCATTTTTTGGAGCGACGAGGCTCATTTTCACTTAAACGGCTGTGGTTACACTACATCAGTCTATTACAATTGATTCACAGGAACGCTCCATTTCATACATTAATTCCTGTGAATCAATTGTAATAGACTGATGAAGAGGGAAAAACCCTCGAAACTATAGTCTCCTTATAAATAAAATTTTAGCAGAAGACACACTCTTTTATTGTCTCCTTCAAGCTTTAATATTGTTAAAAATTAAAAAAAAATTTTTTAAATGTTTTTAATATTTTCTTCTGCATGTATTTGTACAAAATGTAGTTGTAAGACAAGAAAAACGATGTAAAAATTATTATTTATATTATAAAATAGCAACTTATTGGAGAATTATTCCAAATAATAGTAAAAAATCGCTAAAAATTTATTCAAATTTGATTAAAATAAATAAATAAAATATCACAATTTATTTATTAATTTCAATATAATTTATTATAGTGAAAACAAAGATTTAAGTATCTTTTTGAGTGTCTTTTTTGGTCTTAAGGTTTTGGCTACTGGCCCGGCAAGCTTAGTTAGCGCTTGGGTTCGATTCCTAAGGGGACGAACCTCTCTGATATGCAATGTAAAAATATTTCTCTAATATCTATGATGTCCTTAAAAGTTAAATTTAATAATTTATTATATTCTAGTAGACCACGAATTAATGCATAATAGCCTTTGAGCTGACTCATTATTTAATTGGTTATATAATGTTTTCGCTCTTCCAGTGATGGTCTTGAAAATACTCTTTCGTCTAGGACAGATGTAACCGAAATCGATAAAAAATCTCGCGCCATTTTCGCCAAAATGGGCTGACTTAAATATTGCTCTAAGTCTTTATTTTTTGAGAGTTGAGAAGCTGTTGAAGAAGATTAGAAGATAAAGTGAGGTAATACTTTTTTAGTTTAGTCTTGCCTATTTGATCTTGGGTTTGTTCATTCGGTCTTGGTCTTGCTATTTTAAGTTTTGCAGAAAAGCAAGTCCAAGACCAAGACCAATTTTGTTAATTTTGGTCATACAACATACTCAAAGATTAATTAATAAAGTAAAGGGTGTGTAGTTTCACAGTGAATGAAATAAAACTCAAAGAGGTTTATACAAACTCAATATATTTCGGATTATTAGTCCATCATCAGGAGTTTACAGGTTAAAACTAAGGATTAGTTTACAGTTTAAAACTAAGGATTAGTTTACAGTTTAAAACTAAGGATTGGATTTACAGTTTAAAACTAAGGATTAGTTTACAGTTTAAAACTAAGGATTAGTTTACAGTTTAAAACTAAGGATTAGTTTACAGTTTAAAACTAAGGATTAGTTTACAGTTTAAAACTAAGGATTAGTTTACAGTTTAAAACTAAGGATTAGTTTACAGTTTAAAACTAAGGATTAGTTTACAGGTTAAAACTAAGGATTAGTTTTAACCTGTAAACTCCTGATGATGGACTAATAATTCAAAATGATACATTTTATTGATATTTCAAATGGAATTTGATATTTTATCAAAACTTTATTTAAATGTAAAGTGATATTGAAAAAGTATGATAATTTGTAATATTGTATCTTTTAATTTAATTTTACTTATTTTTATTATAAAATTCAAAAATTATCAATAATATTTATTGAATATGTTAGTTTAAGAGTTAATAGAACAAATTATATGGTTATTTGTAAAAATTTTGTTATTTAGCTAATAAAGTTTTTATTGGTGAATCGATTTTTTTGCAGTGTATAGGTATAGCTATGTTTATTTGCATCAATCAGAGGATAAAATCATTGATTTATTCTTATAACTCTTCTTTTATAGGTCCTTGTGATTATTAAAAAATCCAAAAATAAATTCCAAAACATAAGAAGTAATAATCCAGTCTACATGATGGTGATGGTGAAAATATTATTGTATGAATAATTTTTTTTATGACCTCACTTAAAGAAAAGTTTCAAATAAAAGAAGTAGTGCTTTTATGGCGGCTTATGCTACTACACTTGTTGATATACGAATGTCCACACACACTGAAAAAACGATATATTTATAGTTAAGAAGTTTTATTTAATATGAATAAATGCTGAAGTTAATTATTGCGAAATTGATCTCTGTTCAATAAGCATAAATGACATAAATTTTATAATTTTTCTCATTAATATATCAAAGAATAATTGATAAATCAATGAGAATAGTTTTTGACCGCGCTTATTTGAAAAATATATTTATCGCGAGACTACTGCGGATTACGCTATTGGAGTCTGCGGAGTCTTAAGTCTGGACCAAGAGAGAAAAAGATGTGATCCACTTAGCCACAATCCAACGTCATTTCGCGTATAGCCCGCTAGACATTCGGATGAATCACCATTTATTTGACAAAAATTCCTTACATTTGATTTGCGATTGAATCAAATGTAGAAAACATTCGGTTAATAAATGATATACTTATTTTAAGTATTCTCATATTTTTGGAGCAACTCTAGATATATTAGTAGTTAAGATGCCGGTATTTGAACCAAGCACCAATAAGTAAATTATAAAAATTTTGTTATGTGAGTAAATTAGTGGAATAGTTATATTTAAATGGAATAATACGTAATTACAACAAGAAATTGTATTTCTGACTAGAAGATGAGTATATATATTCATTTGATCTAGAATCTAATATATTCAATCAAATTAATTATATAAATATTTTTTTTAATTAATCATTTAGTTGAATTAATTAGACAGAAATTTGAATTATTATATTTGATTTAAGGTACACGGTAATCTAATTTTAATATATATTAATATTTCTTTTAATCTTATAGTGGGTTTTAAAATTAAAAAATAAACAATTAATAATGTTTTTTAAGGAATTTGGTGTTGGTACTTGGTGAAACATTTTTTAAAATTATTAGATAAAAATACTTGGTAGGTTTCACATTAAGATATAAAAAATATAAAACGAATTTATTTTTTTATATCTTAATGTGAAACCTACCAAGTATTTTTATCTAATAATTAAGAATGTAATCAAAATTTTTGTTAATTTTTTTTAATATCTTAATTATTAAGATATCACTATTTGCAGAAAATTCAAGTCGTTTTATGATAAAAAAAATCATTTGTTTAGATATAATAAGAGGTTTTACTAGAAGTAAACAAGACATTCATTTGATATTAAAAGATATCTAATAGAATAAAATAGATCACTCAAGTATATAATATATTTTGATTAAATACCTAAAAATTTGGTCATATTTGGAATGATTTCGATATATATTGATTATTAATAAAATATCTTTAGAATAAATAAGAGCTCATTAAAAATCCTCAACTATGACAATATATTTACAATAAAGAAATTGTTTTTTCAGTGTACAAAAAAAATGAAAACGAATATGGACGAGGGGGAATAAAAAAAAATATCGATCGTTGTTCACTAATCATTTTTGTTGCGCTTCATTTGGCAAATGGGGGGGGAGGGATAAATTAGATCACACACGAGGGGACATTAATCTCAATTTCTCACCTAAAGAAAGCCCCTTTTATTTATTTATTTAGTTTATTATGATGATCTATAAATATCGAGGGACTGAGAAATAATATTTTCTTGGAACTGCTGGTTATTGATTTCTAGAACGGTGGGGCTCGACCTCTTTTTTGGATGACAAACATCTTATGCGACAGACATAAAAGGGTGGGCCAATGGGCGCAAAGGACGCAACAAAAATTGAAAACATTATCAAGACTCGTTCGTGTACGCAGTACAGAGTACACGAGCACTAGAATGATTTTGTAATTTTTATACCAACAAGGCTGAACTACATGTGACATTTATAGAGAGGGTAAAAAATTTTACACAAGGATTTAAATGTCATTGTTAAAAAATTATGTGATCAAATCATACTATATATATTTGTCTAGATTAATTTGTAACAACGCTTAGCTTGCTTTTTCCTCCACTAGATGTCCCGGCGATCAATTTCAAGTCGCTGAGAAAGTCAAAAATAAAATGACGAAACATACGTCTTATACTATATATATTTGTCTAGATTAATTTGTAACAACGCTTAGAGAATTTTCTTTAAAAAATTACCCTCTTGCCTAGAATCGAACCGACGAACTCTTGAACTAAAGGCATGAGCTCTAGCCATTAGACCAATGTAACATTAATATTTATATACCTTGATTTCTGTTACTAAAACTATATATTTTTGATTTAGACTTTGTGTCGAGATAATATATTGTATTCATTTGAACTCGAATGAAAATGAAAAAACACCAATAGATTTTAAATTAAGAAACATTAAATATATATTAATTAACGAGGCAAATTTGAAATATATAATTGTCAGCTCGGATTTTAAACTGATGGCTCCAATCGATTTTCATTAACCAGGCAAATTTGAAATATAATTCTAATTTGGATTTGAATTTTGAAATGAAAGACTCCAATTCATTTTAAATTAAGAAACATTAAATATATTGATAATTGTTCATCCCCCCCCCCCCCCAGGCCACTCAAAAATTAAAGAGGCGAAACTTTTAAGAGACGATGTATTTTCGGTAGTTTACGAGTATACATTTGGAGTGTGGTTTTTTTAAGAGGAATAAGATTTTTGGACCGAGACGCTGCCCGCCAGGGTACCAGCCCGGAGGGCCGAGCATCGAGGGCGTGCCGAAGGCACGCACGAAAAGCTCGTTGTAAATATACAGCAAACCATATACATATTATTATTACAGTGGGTAGGCAAATTACACTGTTCGACAAAAATTAAACAATAATTTCTCCTCTTAAACCTGACAATGGATTCCAGTAGAGTTTTATACGCTGATTTTCATGCAATTTCCTGAATTTTTACAACACGTTAGAGTCTTGAGATATTATCGGTCAAAATGACGAAAAAGGCCATTTTGACCTATTTTCGACTCCCATTAAATATTAAACACCAATATTTTAAATCAAAATATTTTATTGACGTAATAGAAAAGAGCTTCCTCTTGATTTGCAAATTACCACTTGCTTCTTAGCATCTTAATTAGAACTCGAATTATAGCTAAAAGAATAAAAAGTTATGTTTTGATCTATGTTTATTATCCTTTAAAATAACGTAGTTTTAGTTTTTTTTAGATATAACTCGAGTTATAATTGAGCTAAATTCAAATGGTAATTTGAAAATCAAAGAGGAAGCTGTTGTCTATTAGATTAATGAAATATTTTGATGTCAAATATTGCTGATACTAAAATCAGTACATTTAATCTCTCTGCAATTCTTCGATTCAAAAATCCTGAAAATATCATTATTGAATGAATTGGAATTGGAATTTTTTTGAAAAAATAAAAAAATAGGGTTTTCAAATTTAATTTATAAAATTAATCAATAAATTTACTTTGAAAGCCAGTAATAGTTTGATTTACAAAGTAATTATATGATATTCAGAACTGAGAGCCCGTCCATATATTACGTCACACTGAGGTAAGGAGGAGGAGGCATCCATATTTTTATGAGCAAAATATGATAGGGGGGCCACGTGAGATATACTTTAAAATAAAAATTTTTAAAAAATTTTCAAATATGCAATGACTACAATTATTAAATTATATGATATTCAAGTGATATGAGTCGTCGACATTACAAGTTCAGTTAAAATAAAAAGTTGTTATAAATTCACTGTCGATTTGGCCGCCGTTTTTTGACCCCTCCGTGCGACGCACGTTGTTGCAACTCCCTCCAGGCACGGGCCGTATGGGGCAGAGGGCGTCCCCACCCTGGATCTTCCGCCCTTGCTGGGGGTGGGGGTGTCTAAAATTCTTGAAATTCGTGTGACTTAATTTATGGACGACCCCTAATTAATTTAATCGATCTCAAGTTAATAAATTCAAAAAATAAAAAAATAATTATATGTATTTAATAATATTATGAATTCGATTGTTTTAAGAGTTTATATTTAAGGAATTATCGAGGTTTAAACATTTTCAAGAGAAAAATTGGTTGATTTTTTTAAATCAATTCCAAGAGAGTCTCTAGCTCCATTTTCTTAATTATAGAGATTGATTTCTAATTTGTATCCCATTTTGGATTTATTATTATTATTAGTAGTACCTGGAGGCACCGAGCGATGCTCGGTAACTTCTTCCTTCAGTTAAAATCTTTAATTTAATATTATTTTTAATTTAAAATTCTGATAAAAAGGTCGATTTTTATTTGAGACCCCTTTCAAATTAAAAATATTCAAAAATATATAATAGTAGCCCAATGTACGCCCCCCCCCACCCCCACCCCGCTGATCGATCCCACCCCCGAAACCTCTCCCTACCCCCGGATTCCCCACCACTGCGCCCCACCTTCTGCACCTGTTTTGATTCAACCATATGATTCATTTTTATTCATCCAATTAATAAATAAAACCTATCAAAATGTGTTATTTTTTCAGAAAATTGAGACCTGCTTATGTGAAATATATTTTTAAATAAATTCTTGATTATTTTTTATTCTATTAAATAAATAAAGTTCTTTATAAAAACAATTATAAAACGTTTATTAATATTTCTAACGTTTATGGAGAACAAAATATGTTAAAATCCACAATCACAATACTTCTTCAAGGCCTTTTGAGAACAATGAATTAAGGCAACCCATTGTCTGCCTGGGTACAAAAGGAAAAGAGTAACCTTTTTTAAAACCCTAAGAATGGAATTTGTCTACCTGAGAATAATTAATTTGATTACGAAAAAACCCATCAAAACAATTTTGTCGAAGATGAGACCGTGACAGATCGAATTGTCACCCCAAAAACCCCTAACCCGTGAATTTCATCAAAATCGGTAAAGTCGTTTTCAAAATATAACCAAGATACAATATATAAACAAACAAATATATATAGAAACAAATAAATATTACAATTTTTGCTCGTTTAATAAGAGTAGATTATTATTTTGGTGGGGGGGGGCTTGGAACTTTTAGAGTGAAGATCCATATCAACAAGTGTAACCGTACCCTAAAATTACAGCCCTTTTCTTTATAATATGAATCTTAAAATGCCATAAAAGATATTATTATAGAACAATCTTTTCACGATGATGTAGGGCGGACGAAGAAGCTCTAAGGAATTATAGACCCGGAATAAATCAGTAGGGAGTGTAATTTTACGGGTTGTTATTTCGTGTGTTTTATTTGCACGAAAAAAGATATTCAACGTTTTTTTTTTAACTTTTATATAATCTCCAATTGTGTATTTTTTAAAAGCTCATCTTTTTTTATTGCTAAATAACAATTTTTGAGTTAGATAAAAAAAAACCTCTTTTCCGATAATTATTTCAATTCCATTATTCCCCAATCAAGTCGATTGGTTTCCCCTCAATCAATCATCCAATTTTTGAGTTCATCAATTAAATTGTCAAATTCTAATATAGAAAAAATACTGAAGGTTTTCTACATTTTTATTCGAACATGAGCTCAATGCGAGTAATTTTGTAAATAATGGTGAAAATAATATTTAACTTTATTATTTCTAACTTGAAATAATGATATTAAATAAATTTTAATTTTCTCATTAACATATCAAAGAATAATTGATACGTCAACAAGAATTATTTTGACCGCGCTGATTTGAAAAAGATATTTTTATCTCGCGAGACTACTGCGGATTACGCTATTGGAGGTCTGCACGAGTATCAAGTCTGGACACAAGAGAGAAAGAAGTGCAATCCACCTAGCTACAATCCAACGTCATTCGCGCATGCAGCCGCTTTAGACAATTCGGATGGATCACCGAGTGAATTGGAAATCTCAAGATGTATTCTTATATACTCGATCTCCCAGTCCAGAGGCGCTGAGATCTATTAGCTTATGTATGTTAGATACCTGCCATTAATTAACTGAAGGTTTTTCTACATTTTATTATCTTTCTCTCTTGATCTGAACTTAACATCCGCGAACTTGACTGGCGTAATCCGCAGTAGTCACCACAATCCATCTTTTCAAATCAGCGCGGTCAAAATAATTCTTGTTGACGTATCAATTATTCTTTGATATATTAATGAGAGAATTAAAATTTATTTAATATCATTATTTCAAAGTTAGAAAGTATATAAGTTCAAACACATTGTTTTCACTCGATGTTTGACAAAAATTCCCTACATTAGAGTCACGATTGAATAAAATGTCTGAAAACCTTCCAGTCTCTTAGTTACTCTTTATGAATCAACAACTCTGCTGCTACTCGGCATAAAATAACAACATTTTCAAAAATAATAGATTTTCATCACTTTAACTTATATCTGATGATACTTAAAATTATTGTTATACTATATTATGAAAATGTCCTTGTTTTTTAGTAAGAGGGAAAATCTAATTAGATAAAAAACCTCTTTTCCGATAATTATTTCAATTCACATTATTCCCCAAATCAAGTCGCATTGGTAATTGCCCTCAATCCACTCCCATTCTCGAAAACCCCTATTAAATATTGTAAGAGTTCGTGGCTGTGATGAAACTATACTAGATGAAGGAGGAGGTATCAGCCAAAGATGGAATCACTGGGTTCAATAAAACACCTTTAATGAGACGTTTCGGCTCAATTTTATTTGGCATCTTCAGTCAATTAGGCTAAAAAAATTTTTTACAAATGGATGTTAATTGATGACATATTTTTACAAAAATTACACTCCAGACCGACGGGTGATTTATTTAGACTTACAGGTGCAAAACAAATTTTATGTGATCGAACCAAGCCTTGTCAAAAATAAAAATTTCTTTTAGAACTGCATACGAATTTTTAACGTGCCTGGACCCAAAGTTTCAGAATAGAGAGATAGCTGAGGTTTATATAAATCTTTTCTATATATTACATTATAATTAGATCTTCTGACCTTACATGCCTGTTAGGTCATCATATATACCTCGTTATTTTATTTACAAACGAAGATAATCCAGAGTGGAATCTAATCGCTTTTCAATCACACCCATTTTTCATTCAATCCAAATTATTTTAAAATTCTTATTAAAAAAATTTTCAAAAAGTTTCTATACATTAAGTTTTATAAAAAAATATATCAATTAACATCCATTTGTAAAAATTTTTTTAGCCTAATTGACTGAAGATGGCCAAATAAAATTTAGGCCGAAACGTCTGTAAGGTGTTTTATTGAACCCAGTGATTCCATCTTTGGCTGATACCTCCTCCTTCATCTGGTATAACCCCTATTAAATTCTTTCTCCAATCCTATTTTTTTTTTTTTTTTATAAATTTTATTAAACCAATTATTTTACATTAATTAATGTATACATTGTATTTTTGCTTCGATTCCGGAGATAACTTCTCCACCATCGAGTGTCCTTATTTATCTTTAGTCCTTGTTTTTAATAAAGAGGAAAAATCTAATTAGATAAAAAACCACTCTTTTCCGATAATTATTTTAATTCCATTATTCCTCAATCAAGTCGATTGGCTCCATTCTCTCTCCAATCTCGATCTTCAATCCTAAATTCAATATATAATAATATTTGTATGATCTTTTAGCGGAATTTAAAATTAAAAAACCAATTAATTATTTAAAAGGAAATTGAATAAAAATGTAAATGTACATTTTGATCGAGACAATCACTTGTGAATAATTATTTCAACTTAACAAAAAACCCATCAAAAACAACTTTGTCGAAGATGAGACACGTGACAGATGCCCTTTTATCATATTATAGATTTAAATTAAAAATAAATTGAAAAAATATCTATATATTTATTTCTCCTCTTAAGTTCTATTTCATGATCGCGTGATTTCTTAACCATACCATAGGATTTGATATCCAACGACATGTAAGTCTAAATTTAATCGGAAAATCGTTTGAAAGTTATGTTCTTTCTGCTCTCTCTTAATATCCTTTTTATGGTTCACGTCTCAATAAAAAATACCGTCTTTTTCCTCCCCTCCCTCTCTCTTATTTTATCGAAAACTCTATCAAAAACCATATTTTATTTCCCAATTCATTTTACTAAATTACTATAGAGAGAGATATTGACTAGAGATTATTTATTGATATAGAGTTAAAGTTGCATCTTCGAATGTGACCTGATAAATAAACTGTGTGTGGGTGCTTTTGATTTCCTTTACAAAGTTCGAACACGCTGTTATTTAAATTGATGCAATTAATATCGCATGTGACGTGAACGTAGTTCTGATGTGGCCATCCACTTGACTTTACCATACAACCTGCCCCCTCGCTTATATTTAATATTTAATAAAATTATTTATAATCATGAGATGGGGGGGGGGGGGGGGGGTAGTTTTTGTATTTTTAGACTTCGTGTGTCCACGGATTATGTATACAAAATTTGGTTGAGTTTGATACAAGGGTCTAGTTTTTTAATTTTTTTGA